>CAUYQV010053673.1:0-17590 GCA_963574575.1 Galagoides demidoff
TTTTTTTTTGAGACAGAGCCTCAAGCTGTCCCCCTGGGTAGAGTGCTGTGGCATCACAGCTCACAGCAACCTCCAACTCCTGGGCTCAAGCGAGTCTCTTGCCTCAGCCTCCCAAGTAGCTGGGACCACAGGCGCCCACCACAACGCCTGGCTATTTTTTGGTTGCAGCCGTCATTGTTTTTTGGCGGGTCCAGTCTGGATTTGAACCCACCATCTTGGGTGTACATGGCTGGCGCCTTAGCCACTTGAGCCACAGGCGCCGAGCCTGCATTTTTTTTTTCTTTAGGTTACTTTAAAGGAAATTGAAAATAAAGCTTGTTTGTTTTCATTCTAGTAATCTCTTTTTATTTTTTTATTCACCTCTGAACGCTTGCAGGTTTTCTTGTATGACACTGTAATCTGGTTATTCTAGATTTCTATATTCTGAGGTAATAATGACTATTAATAATTGTCCTAATGGGCTCGGCACCTGTAGCTCAGTGATTAGGGCACTGGCTGGGACCATTGACGCCTGCCACAATGCCCAGGTAGTTTTTCTACTTTTAGTAGAGATAGGGTCTCACTCTTGCTCAGGCCGGTCTCAAATTCCTGAGCTTAAGCAATCCACCTGCCTTGGCCTCCCAGAGTTCTAGGATTATAAGTGTGAGTCACTGGGCCAGACCTGTGGCTCCCTTTGGAAGTGGAGAGGTGCTCTAGAGGACCCAGTAAAGGCCTCTAAAGTATTGGTAGTATCCTATACACCTGGGTGGAAGATACAGAGGAGGTTGTTTTATTTTTTATTATTCATCCTTAAACTGTAGGTATAGGTCATCTTTTTTGTGTAAATGATATATTTCACAATAAAAAGTAAAATATAATGCTTTTGTAATTCCACTTTATCATATCCTAATAGTTACTCCCCTGTTTGTAGACTGTCTGTCCAAGTGCTGTCTTTGAGGCAGATGTTTTTCTAACTTAATGCAAATGAAAGTTTCTAATTATCTTTATTGCTCTTTAATGTTTAAATTAAACCTTTGTCTTCCTGTTCAGGTGTGTTTGCCAATTTGCAGATGGGCTGGTTTCTATAAATGGGCATTCTTGTTTTACATAAAGTAGCAATATAAATCACAGAACTGTGCCTTCGATTTAACACATAATGGCTGTGTGACAGGTACCAACTGGGTAGATGCCATTTGCTAAGTGGCTGTGATATATATCAATGTGTGATGTGAAAGAAGAGGTGACTATGCAAAATTGCATTTGTACCATTCAACCTTGAAATAGGCCATACAGTACAGGAAGTCTTAGCTCAAACTTTAGCAATTACATCACATTTGGGGGAAAACACGATCAGTGTCCAACAGACAGTTCTAGAGGATAAAGTCCTTGACTTGGTTTTTTAGTGGGATCAGATAAAATGCCCTTTGCTTTATGTCGAGGCCTCAGGAAAGATACTCTAGGAACATGATAATGATGCCTTCTGTGTGAACAGATCACTCACCTGCTCTAAAACCCAGTTTCCTCTTCTCTACTTATAAAGGGCTTAACAAAGTGATAACTAAAGTCACTTTGGGGCCGGGAGTGGTGGGTCATGCCTGTAATCCCAGCAGTCTGGGGCTCTGGGAGGCTGAGGTGGGTGGATCCCTTGAGCTCAGGAGTTAGAGACCAGTCTGAGCAAGAGTGAGAGACACCCCCCACCCCACCCCCATCTCTACTAAAAATAGCCGGGCATTGTGGCAGGCGCCTGTAGTCCCAGCTACTTGGGAAGGTGAGGCAGAGGGTCACTTGAGCCCAAGAGTGTGAGGTTGCTATGATGCCATGGAACTTTACCCCAGGGCAACAGAATGAGACTCTGTCTCAAAAATAAAAAAATGAAGTCAGGGCGGCACCTGTGGCTCAAAGGAGTAGGGCGCTGGCCCTATATACTGGAGGTGGCGGGTTCAAACCCGGCCCCGGCCCAAAACTGCAAATAAATAAAATAAAATAAAATAAAATAAAGTCACTTTGATGCCAGCATGTTATGGTTCTATAATTGGAATAACACTTTCCATTCGTCAAAGTGCTTTTACGCGGGTTCTTCCATTTGATTTCCCACCAAATCTCTAAGGTCATTAGGGTAAGATACTATTGTCCTGAGTTTAAGGATAAGAAAACCAAGGTATAGAGAGTACAGTGACCCCCAAGGCATGCAATTCAATTCAGACAAATTGATCAAGAGGACAGAATAGCAATCCTGGAGACAGATTATAGAACACTTGATACATAACAAAAGTGGCTATATAAAAATGGTGGAGCAAACTTGGACTGTTTAATAAACAGTGCTGAAACCAGTGATTATCCATATGGAATAATGAAGTTAGATCGCTATTTCTCAGTATATACAACAGCTAATCCCAGATGAGTTAGTGGCTTAAGTATACAATGGGAAAAGACAAAAAAAAAAATTTTTTTTTTTGAGACAGAAGTCTCAAGCTGTTGCCCAGGGTAGAGTGCCGTGCCATCGTAGCTCACAGCAACCTTAAACTCTTGGGCTCAAGCGATTCTCTTGCCTCAGCCTCCCAAGTAGCTGGGACTATAGGTGCCTGCCACAACGCCTGGCTATTTTTTTTTGTTGCAGTTGTTTAGCTGGCCCGGGCTGGGTTCGAACCTGCCATCCTTGGTGTATGTGGCTGGTGCTGTAACCACTGTGCTACAGGCGCTGAGCCCTATTATTGTTTTTAAAGATTATCATGATTTTTACTTTGAACCTTTATATATATATATAACTATGATTTTGAAAATGGAAGAAGGGAACAGTCTTAGATAGGCTACTCTCTTTTTTCTTTTTGCAGTTTTTGACCAGGGCCAGGTTTGAACCCACCACCTCCCGTATATGGGGCCGGCGCCCTACGCCTTTGAGCCACAGGCGCCACCCAGGCTACTCTCACTGTTCTCCAGAATTACCGGCCTTCTGACAATGTTTGGTGGACATATCCCAGCGTCTACATAGTGGCTGATAGTGACAGGTGGCCAGACCCTCTTTGTCCGGTAACACTTGGGCATCCCTCTCTCAGCCCTATTCCAGAATTGAAAGAGCAATTTTTCCCCAGATCCTGGGCATAGCTGGAGTGATGCTCCCATAGAATCTGAGCACAGGTTCTGAGCCCACCATCTGTGGGCCTGAATCTCCTACATCCCAACCAGTTTGCTCCAAGACCTCTCTGGACTTGTGTTGGTGTGCGCTCATGAGACACGTGTTCAGGTGAGTAGGTGTGGTCATAGGAGTGCTCACATTCACACATGTCCTTACACATGTGCGCGTCGGAGCTCCCAGTCCACAGTCCCTGTGGGGCATGTAGGGGCACTGCCTTTTCCTGCTTTCAGCTCTCCTCCCAGACAGGCCTGTGTTCTCACTGAACATTGCACAGCCCACAGTAGGCCCCCTGAGGGGAGAGGGGCGAGGAATAACTAAGGTGGCTGCCTTGTCTTCTGGTCCAAGTATTCCCGCACTCCCGCCCCAAAGTTTAGGCACCACTGCCTCTATTCCCTAGATTAAAGTTTTTATTACATTATCCTTGTACATATAAAAGACTATTTGTAAGCCAGGAAGGTCCCCAGGGGCAGAGAGGGTCTCCTGTGGAGTTACCTGTAAGAAAGAGATAGTGAGACCAGCAGCCCCATGGCCAGAGCTCACTCAATTCTCCATCTCCAGAGCCAGATGGGACCTGGCCATCTAGCAACCCCTCTTTCCAAAAGAAATCTGACACTGGGAGCCCCCCGCCAGAAACTTCTCTTTTACTCTCCTGGTGATGGAAACCACACTTTGGGGGGACATTTCCTGGAGGGCCCTATAGGAGGACGTCATAGCTGTCAGCAGCTATAGAGATTAAGGGCAGCTCTGAGCTGAGCTTAGACTGGATAGCATGGGACACCCAATGTTTGAACTGGGGACTGGGTTGCCCTTCTGCCCACGGCATGCATACACACACATACACACATATACACACATGTGCACATACACGCCCAGAGAGGTGAAAGGAAGGGTCTATGGACACATAGAATAAGCACTGGCCCTCTGCCCCCCGGACCAAGTTTGTCCTTTAGCTCAGGCTGCCCCCAAAGAGGACCTGTGGTTGTCAGATTTTCTGCTTCTTCCCAGCCCACCCCCCAACCTGAGAATGAAGTCTCTGGTGGCTGAGAGAGATGATCTTAGGCACAATCAGATGCTCCCCTCCAGGCCCACATTGGCCTAGCCTTCAGGTGGCAGGGTGACATGGGTTAGTGAGCAGCATGAATACAGGGGCTGGAGGATCCCTGTGTTTCCCTCACCCTACACCCAAGTGCAGCCTGTGAGGCCCTGAGAGAAGGCTTCTTTCTGTGATGAGGATGGTGCTGTGGCTTGGCAAGCAGAGACTTTGGCTGTGGTCTCTGGCAGCCCGAGGCAGAATCCAGGATTCTTTGCTTCTAGCTGGGGGGGAGCTGTGGGTTAACTTTACTTCACCTCACTGAATCTTAGCCCCAACCTGTACAGAGAGGATGAACCTACTCATTGCATGGGGTTTGGAGACAATGGTACTAGCCCACGCCAGGGTCCAGAAAATAGTCATTGGAGTGACCAGTGATTGTTCTTATAAGTACTGTATGTGGCCAAGCCACGTTGTGCCTAAAGGCCCTGGAAGAACTTGAGTTCCTATCCTGGCATTGCCTTACCAGCTGGGTGGCCTTGGGCATGTCACTGGCCCCCTCTGGCTGCAGCAGCCTCAGACCCAAATGAGTGCAATCCAGGGTCACATGGGGCAGGAACGACCAATGAAACATCAGAAGGGCCTTGCAGATAGATAGCAAGGTGAGCCTTTTTTGAGGGATGCTGGGGGGAAGGGAAAGGTACCCAGTGGGTCCCTCATCTTGTGTACCCAGATCCGGCATTCCAGTCTCCAGTCAGGCTGAGAGCTGAAAGTACCCCACACAAGGGAGAGCTGTGTTTGGTTGGAGACCCTCTTCCTAACCCTGCATCTGCTCTCCCTGCCAGGCCTGGAGCTGCCAGGCTGGAAAGCTTTTGCTTATGGAGTCTGAGGCCACTTTGAGGCTGGGAAGTTTATACTGGAGGGCAAAGGCAGCCTGGATTCAAAGCGTCTCTCCTGGCCCTTAATTACCCTTCTTCACCCATAGGTGGAATTTCTACTCAAAGAGCTAAGAAAGGTGCCTGTGCTGCCACCAGGGACTGGGTTTCCCTGCTGCCTTTGTGTGGCAGCCGCTAGCGCAGCAGTGGCACACACAGCTCGGGTTTCTGATTTTAATGATTTCCTGAATTCATTCCGCTTCCTACCTCAGGGAAAGGAGGAGAGGTGATCCTCTTGGAAATTCACATAATTGCTTTTATTTGATTTTTATTAAAATGCATTCAGGAATAATGTGATTGCCCCCTTTATTACGTTGTTCATCAAGCTGGCGTGGGGAATCAGCCTAGGAAGAAGCAGGAGCCTGGGATGGAGGGCGGACAGGCACAGCTGCCCAGCAGGCTCTGGGCTCACCTCAAACTGGGGGGAGTCGCAGCCAGCTGGTCTCCGAGCCTCCTGCTGCTCCTGCCCGGGGAGGAGGGCCTGCTGCACCACATGCTGGAAGATGAAAGCTGGCAGTGAGGGGGGGAAGGCTTATGAGTACCTCCTAGATGCCCTCCCCACTCCACTCCACACCCCCTCTTCCTCCTAGGCCCTCTCTGAGCCTCACCAAAGCTGAGGGGAGATCTCTGGTGAATCATCTGACCTAGCATGCCTCTCTTCCATGCTCCCCTTTGCACCCCTGGTTCCCTGAACTTTTAGCCGGGCTCAAGGCCCTCAATCCAGTTTCTCATGGCCCACCCTTGCCCAGAAAATCAGGGGGGCTCCCAAAGGCCCCTTTTTTGTCAGGGGTTTTTGCTTTGGGTTCCTTTGCATGGGTGGAAAGAAGAAGACCTTTTAATGAGACCTGGTCTCAGGGCTTACATTGCTTTACAAATTTACATGATGAGGTACCAGTCAAATTGTCCCCCCCCAAATCCCCCATCCACCCTGGTCTCAGTTTATTGATTAAAGGGAACACTAAGACCTTTCACAGAAGGTTGGTGAGAAAAGAGAGTGAGCGCTGGGGGTCTGGAGGAGGTAGGAGTCTGTCCTTTGGGTTTGCCAAGACAGAGGCTAGGGAGCTTAGCAAAGACAGGCCTAGTTCTAGATCCACAAAGGCCAGAAGCCACAGACTGTCTGAGGTGGCCACTGTGGCAGGACAGATTTACTCCTGCCCCCGTTCATGGCAGCCCAGTGCTGGCGGAAGACCAGTGGCTCAACTTCCTCTTGAGGCCTTTCCAGGACCACTTGCAGTTTCCAGAACAGGGTCTACAGTGTGTTTGCTGGGCCTTCTGGAGGAGCCTCGCCACCTCCCCACCCTCAACTCACCACGTGCTCTGGAGCCCCACCTTAGTCTCCTCACCCTCCTGAAGTGTATTTTGGTCCTCCCCCCCATTTTCTGGTACGTCACTCCCTGAATCCTTGGAATAAGTGTCTTTTGTATGCTAATGAGTTGACTGCTGGCTGGCTGCCCCTTGACAGCTTGTGGGGGTGGGTCTTGGGATAGTCTCTGGAAAGACTGAGGAAGGATTAGAGGGTTGGGATTTAGCCCCACTCCCAACCTGGAGGTTTAGAGAACTTCTGGATAGCTGATCACCTGGAGGGAGGCACGCCCAGCAATGGCCTAGAAACTCTGAGAGCCTTCCAGACCTTGCCCTGTGCATCTTTCATGTGGCTGGCTCATTTGTATCCTTTAAAACACCCTTTATAAATACAAGTAAATACTAGTAAATATAAGTAGAGTTCTGAGAGCCACTCTAGAAAATTAATTGAACCCAAGGGGGAGGTCATGGGAACCTTGATTTATAGCTGGTTGGTCAGAAGCACAAGCCTGAGGTTTGTGTGACTGGGCCTTGGATGTTGGGGACACTCTTGTGGGACTGAGCCCTCAACCTGTGATTGACACTATCTCCAGGTAAGATAGTGCCTGCATTGAATGGAATCAGAAGACGCGTAGTTGGTGTCCGCTGCAGAATTGATTACTTGTGTTCTGGTAGGGAGAAGTCCCCACATAACTCTCCTTTAGCAGATGAGGTAACTGAGGCTCAGAGAGGGTAAGTGACTTGTTCAGGGCAGCCCTGCTGGGGAGGAAGTAGAGGCCAAAGGACAAGGCCTCTTGGACACACACAACTAGGATGGGATGCTGATCCTCTGTGTCCATCAAGTAATAGGGGCGATGATGTGAAGGGGTGAGGTTTAGCAGGTGGGCAGTGCCGTGAGAAACCACCTTGCACCTTGGGTTGTGGGTGAGCTCCAGGAATGTCTGAGGCAGGCCCCCTCCACTAGGCCCCCTCAACTAGGCCCCCAGTTGCTCTCTGGGCTGCAGAGGGGCAGGGAAGCCAGGAGGCACAGGCATCCACTTTTAGATTCCCCCCTTAGGGGCTTTTAATTTCTGGGAAAAGTCTATTTTCACTTGAAAAAACAAAACAAAACTTGTTGAGTTTGTCTTTTTTATGTGTTTCTTTTCATGCAATTTGTTTGGCAGTGGACACAGCCGGGGGAATTCAGAGGATGGAGACAGTAGATTTAGAAATTCAACTGTGAGGCCCTTGAGGGCCTTAGGGCCCCTAGTGTCTAGCTGAATGCTCAGCGCTGTGAGCAGGGCTTGGCATACAGCTGATTCTATCATCTGGCCTCTCAGCCTTTGCTTAGGCTGCCACTCCCACTGGAATGCTGTTCCCTATTCTTTGCTTATCAGACTCCTCCTATGAAGTGTCTTGGGGCCTCTGCTCCAGTGCCTGGATGTGCTCTGCATCGGGGCCTGGGCTCTGAACTCAACCAGGAAAGGTCTCGCTAGTGAGGCTGGAAGCCCAAGCCAGAGAGCAGGCCCAGTTTTCCTTTGTGGGGAGAGCCACACAGTGAGCTGGGAAAGACCTCTAGAGTCCATCAGAGCGAGTCTCAGACAGGAGGGCAAAGGAAGCCAAACTGGCACAGTTTCACAGACCTGGGGATTTCCTGGGACAAAGGACTTAAAGTGCTCAGCCTGGACAGCCTTGGTCACCCCAAATGAAGCTGCTTGTTCGGAGCCGCAGTGGGAGCATATGACCCTAACCTTCTGGGTTCCTGGCCCAGCACTGTGTCCTGATGGCATCCCCATAGATGGTCAACATTCTCATTTGGGGGATGCTGAGACTGGCTCAGGCCACATGCAAGTCAGAGCTCACTAGCCTTTGAGCCTCCAGCTAGTTCCAGCTAGGGCTGTTACTTCCCTGAGAACAACCCAGGGTGGGGGCAGAGCTCAGAGTCAGCAGATACCCTGTGAAACGACCTGCTCCAAGAGAGGGGAGCCTTGGGACGTGGCCACCTCAGACGCCCACCCTAAGCTTGGCGGTTGGTGGGGGCTGAGGAGCACAGAGCAGGACTCTTATCAGATCTCAATTCTGTGCCTCTGCTCTCCTGGCTGCTTCTGCCTGCCCCACCCCGCCCCCGTGGCCCTTTCCTTTCTGAGGTGATGCTGCTTTTCCTGTCACCAACACATGCAGCAGAGATGTTCATTTCTGGTGCTTTGCAGAGTTTCTTTTTGGGGAGGAGTGTGAGGAGTTGTTTACTGGGTCTGCAAAGCCCTGCTGTGGGCAGTAGTTGGGGACTGGTGGTTTGGGGAGCTTGGTGGAGGCTGCACTCACAACTCTGGGCCTCTAGATCCCGTGTGAAGGCAAGGACTATGGGATGGGCTACTGTGTGCCTGCTCTGTGCTGCTGTCTTGGAAGATCTTCCTGCCTTCCCTGTGGTTGTCCCTACCCACACAAGGGCCAGGCTCTATCCAGCCAAGAAGCTTTTCAAAGCTTCTGTCCTAGGGCCTTGGCCTCTTGGCTCCTGTGTGGATAAAGCATGACCTCTGTGAACTGGAGTTAAATTTCAAGTCCTCCACCTGTGTGACCTTGAGCAATGTAACTTAGCCTCTCAGAGCACTGGATGCCTTCACTGTCCAAATGATAAGCATGGAGCAATTTCCAAAAGCTGGTGGACTCCGGAGTCTATGAGGTAGAAGACTGGGGCCTCTGTGCTTAACATAGGCTTCAGGAGGTTTCAGTCATCAGCTAGGTTAGGGAAACTGGGATTGAGGTCCTACAGGTAGCAGAGTGGAGGAGGGCCAAAGCAGAGAGGAAGGCTATTGAAGGGGACTTTGACTTCCTTTCCAGAAAAATAAGGTGGCTTACCTCCCATGAGGAGCAAGAGGCATGGAGTCCAGACTGTCCTTGCTGGCCAGCCCAGGCTCCTGCTCAGACAGAGACCTGGGGGTGGGCATGGACTCCTAAATACCAGGTGTGGTCTGGGAGCTTCCTCTTCCCCAGGGCCAAGCAGCCCTCGTGTCCCTAGGAGTGCTGGCCAGGGCAGGCTCGTCTGAGAACTGCAGTCTCTATTTCATACTGACTTTAGTCTACTGTGCTTCCTTAGTCTCTTGCTTTAAGCCCCCAAGTGCTTGAGCCCAGACCCTCCAGCCTCCCACCCCAAAGCAGGAATGCCTGGCCACATCTGGACTCACCTTGTCGCACTCCTACATTCTCTCTCTCTCACATTGTGACCCTGGAGGGTGGAAACGTGGGTGGAGCTTGTGACATTGGGGACTCAGAGGTTTCTTCTGTAATGGGAGCAAAGCAGCTCTTTTGTCAAGTGAGTAATTCTCCCACATGCCTCCAGTGTATCCTGAACCATTCTTCATGGACTGCATTGCTTTTCCCTGGGATCACTCACGGTAATAGCCAAAGAGGCCCCCTTTATCTGAGCTTGTTGGGTGGTAGTTGTGGAGAGTGGGCCCACCTTGTTCTCCAGAGGGTTCTTTAATAGCATGAGGGAGGGTTAGAGTATCGTTATTTACTCTGTGGCCATCATATCATTTTCCCAGCAGGTAAACTAAGGCGTGGGGGTGAGAGCCCAGGTCTCCTTGGTCAATTTGCAGCCAGCGAAGTGTCTCTTGCACAAGAGAAGCAACGCTGCTTGTCAACCCTGCACCTGTTCCTGTGACATGGGGTTCCTCCACGCCTCCCATGCTCAGCCCTGGTCATGGAAATACTCCTTCAGTGAGTTCTAATTTTAACTCTCCTTAGGTCCTGCCTTACCTACAATGCTGGCAACCAGACACCCTGAGGATGTGTGTCCTCCAAGGCTCTTACCTTCTCTGGGCCTCTTCTTTATCTCTTGCAGAGCCTGCCTCATGGGATTGTGCATGCCAAAGGATTCAAGGACCAAGGATTGGAAGCCCCTTCTGTGGCCCCCAGTCGATGGCCACCTCCTGCATGGCTCTCAGCTTGTCTTCACAGTGGGCCTATGTGCCACACACAGAGCTGGGCTTCATATACCCGCTTACTACCTACCCACACTTGGCAGGGTTTCCGTGCAGAAGGCTTTTTACAGATAGTAATGCTGGCTGCTGCCCTGCTGGCCAGGCTTTGTATTTCTTTACCTAGGGCAGTGATTTTCAACCAGTGTGCCCTGAGAGGATCTTAGGTGTGTTAGGAAAATTTTAAAAGATTAACTAAGTTATTTTCTTTTTTTTTGAGATGAAGTCTCACTTGGTCACCCTTGATAGAGTGCCGTGCCATATTAGCTCACAGCAACCTCAAACTCTTGGGTTCAAGTGATCCTCTTGCCTCAGCCTCCCAAGTAGCTGGGACCATAGGCGCCTGCCACAACACCCAGCTATTTTTTGGAGATGAGGTCTTACTCTGGCTCAGGCTGGTCATGAACCTGTGAGCTCAGGCAATCCACCTGAGTTGGCCTCCTAAGTATTGGATTTATAGGCGTGACCCACCGTGTCCTGCCAACTAAATTATTTTCACAAGAAGTTCAAAGCATAGTAAGTATATTCTTTTTTTTACTCTGTGTTTTGATCAACATCATTTAAGTGTGCCATGGAAGTTTAACCACAGGTTCAAGTATGCCCTGAGATTAAAAAAAAAAAAAAGGTTGAAAAACACTGGCCTCGGAAGTCTGGGAGGTATAGCAGAAACACTCCAATCTGAGGTTCTTTCCTTAAAGAGTGAGGCCCGGGGGGTGGGGGTGGGGAATCTCTCAGGGCTGGGAGTGAAGGACAGGTAGAAAAAAGGTAGGTGAAGGAGGACCCAAGACCTGTCAGAGATACTGGCCTATGCAGGACCAGGCCTAGCCTTGGCTCTAACCTTGGCCTGGTGAAGGAGGACACCACAGGACCTCAGGACTACTCAATCTCTGACAACAAGGATGTCAGTGGTGGCCAAGACAGAGTGGAGACTGAAGTCCCAGCCTCGGCTTTCTAGGTACTTCCTGAGTGAGGCTGGAGTGAAAGTCCTGCAATAGAGGCCATGCACAGTGGCTCACGCCTGTAATCCTAGCACTCTGGGAGGCAGAGGCAGGTGGACTGCTTGAGCTTAGGAGCTTGAGACTAGCCTGAGCAAGAGTGAGACTCTATCTCTAAAAATAGCCAGGTGTTATGTTGGGCACCTATAATCTCAGCTACTCTGGAGACTGAGGCAAGAGGATCACTTGAGCCCAAGAGCTTGAGGTTTCTGTGAGCTATGATGCAGCCATGGCACTCTGCCCAGGGCAACAAAATGAGACCAAAAAAAAAAAAAAAAAAAAAAGAAAAAGAAAGAAAGAAAGTCTAGCAATAGTAGAGGTAGGATGGTCCAAATTAAGTTTCTTTTTTATTCTTTTTTTTTTTTTTTTCAGAGACAGAGTCTCACTTTGTCACCCTTGGTAGAGTGCTGTGGTGTCACAGCTCATAACAACCTCCAGCCCTTGGGCTTAGGCAATTCTTTTGCCTCAGCCTCCCAAGTAGGTGGGACTACAAGCACCTGCCACAATTCCCGGCTATTTTTTTTGTTGCCATTTGGCCGGGGGGCAGGGTTCAAACCTGCCACCCTCGGTATATGGGGCCACTGCCCTACTCACTGAGCCACAGGTGCTACCCCTAAATGAAGTTTCTTTAACGAAAAATCAAGAATGTGATACTTCTATGCCAGAGGTGGTGGGTTCAAACCCAGCCCCGGGGAAAAACTGCCAAAAAAAAAAAAAAAAAAAAAAGAATGTGGTATTTCTTATATTTGTCCATTTTGGTATAGCATACTGCCTTGCTCCATTTGACAGATGAAGAAACTGAGGATCAGAGAATTTGTGATTGTTCAAAGACATCTTCCTGGGAACTGGTGGATCAGGGATAAGAACCTTGGTATTAGCTGGTTGCAGTGGCTCACAGCTGTAATCCTAGCACTCTGGAAGGCCGAGGCAAGAGGATTGCTTGAAGATAGGAGTTTGAGACCAGCTTGAACAAGAGCAAGACTCTGTCTCTACAAAAAACAAAAAAATTAACTAGGTGTGTGGCACCTCCCTGTAGTCCCAGCTATTTGAAAGGATGAGGTAAGAAGATCATTTGAGCTCAGGAGTTTGAGGATGCTGTGAGCTATGATGACGCCACTGCACTCTAGCCTGGGCAACAGAGTGAAACTCTGCCTCAAACAAAACAAAACAACAATAAAAAATCCTGGTTTGTTAAAGTCAAATCCTCTGTTTTTTGCCTTTTCAATGCCTCCTTGACCAGCAAGACCATAAAACCATCCCACTTGGGAGACAGATGGGACAGCTAAGGCAATTGAGCAAGTCATACAGCTGGCAAGTGAAGTGAAGGAGGATTCCAAGTTCATACCCTGAGACACCAGGCAGCCCTCCTGTTGGTCCAAGGGCCCATTGCCATCCCACATCCCTCCTCACCTGCTTCCCATGGCTGCACAGCCTATCCTGGACCTACTGAAGCTGTGTCTCAGTCTCTAAGGTGGCAGGGGCATAGTCCTGGCTCTGCCCAGGCTACTCCTCTCTTTGGGTGTCCGGGCTTTAGAATGACTGCCACAGGCCCAGGCTAAGTGATGGTGACTGTGTGACCTTGATTATCCAAGTCCTGTCTGGGCCTCAGTTTTCCCATCTTGTGGTCCTATGGTCCTAAGAGATAGGCAGGTGTGGAGAAAGGAGACACCTGGGCTCTTCCATGTACCAGCTAAGTTCATAGTCTCACCACTTAGGGTTTTGAACCCCTCGGTCTCCCTTTGTATAAAATGAAGATTGTTTTGGTTTTGGTCTTTCATGCACTATCTCTTTGTAGCCTCCTCCTGGTCTGGGAGTCTAGGGGTGCAGTCATTGATGGCTTCCTGGAGGAAGTAGTACTTGGTCTGAGCCTAGAAGGATAGAGTGAAACCTCTGGTCTGTGGGGAAGAGAGGTCAGTATCCTGGTCTCTGGGTGCATCTGCTCTATCTTGGTTTTCCTATGGTCCCGAGAAGCAGGTGTTGGAGCTCTTATTAGCCGAGCTGCCATGGTCAGCCCCAGCCTCCCTCAGGGTCCTTCGCCATGGCTTGTCCTGAGCCAGCTAACAGCTCTGCAAGCTCCTTGCTTGCCCCCTCCAGTGACCCCTGCCCCCACTCTTCATCCACTTGTTCCCTTGTACATGCTGTGTCCTTAGGTCCAAAGGCTCTGTCCTCATCCAGTCCTGCTACTGTCCTACTTTTTCATACGATCTCCTCCTCTAGGAAGCCTTTCTGGATGCCCCGGGCCACCGGCCCCTGTCCTCTCTTGCAGGTGTCTGCTGTATAATAGTCACTCACACATTTGACCTGCCAACCAAAGAGCCGTGCTTTTGGGCCTTGGCCTATACCCTTGACCTTGTAATCCCAGTGATCTGTCCAAGGCCACTGTGGGAATCAGAGTCGGAGCCAGGCTGGAACCCAGGTCTGCTAGGTGCCCTGAGAAGGCTCTCTAGCCTTTACTTGGCTTTCAAGTGGTACTTAAGTGGTTTTGGTTATGAAAGCAGATATGCAGCCATCTCACTAGAGTATGAGTGAGGGGATTGGTGCAGGCAGGGAACCCTCCTCTGAGATGCAGAACTCCGGGGATGGGACCATCTTATAAACTTTTAGCTCCCTTGGACACTGCTCCAGAAGCCCCTCTGTGCCTGGCCCTGTGGACAGGGTACTAACCTCCCTGATACTCCTGCTTCTGACCCTATGTGGGCTCCAGTTTCTCCCTCAGGGCATAGGGATTTACAGGCTTCCTACTGGCTACCGCATGCGCTTCTGGCCTTGGCTATGAGTATGTGTATGTGTGAAGAGGTCTGCCTCAATTTCTCTCCTGGTATCAGCCTTCATATCTTTTTTGGGCAGTTTTTGGCCGGGGCTGGGTTTAAACCCACCACCTCTGGTATATGGGGCCGGTGCCCTACTACTTTGAGCCACAGGCGCCACCCCAGCCTTCGTATCTTTGACAAGCCTTCTACCAGTGTTCCACGGAGAGTTGTGGGGAGCTGTACTCTCTCTAGGCCCACCTGCCACTTTGGATCCCTCAGACTCTGGCCATTCACCCTTTGTGTGTGGGGGAAGGTCTTCTTTTCTCTGTTTACTTGAAAACTTCTGGTATTTGGTGAGTGGGGTACATAGGAGGACTTTTTATGGTGTGGGACAGGGAATAGGAACAGTGACCAGGCTCCTGGTCAGATGTGCTCTCACCAAACCAGGAGAAAGGATTCTCATCTGTCTGACTTGCTGTGTGGCCAAATGGCCGCATGGCCCAGCCTCTATTGGCTCCAGTTTTCTTAGCTAAAATGCGATGGTCAGACAAAGAACAGTCAGACTATGCTTACAAAGTGCCAGGCGCTGAGCTGAACGCTTCCCTTCCACTGGCTCATTCAACCCACACTTCTTCAAGAGGGAGTCTCAGGGTGATGCCCATTCTATGGGGAGTAGAGGAGCAAAGGGGCAGAATGGGGTGGTGCCTATGGCTCAAGGAGTAGGGCGCTGGCCCCATATGCTGGAGGTGGTGGGTTCAAACCCAGCTCCAGCCAAAAACTGAAAAAAAAAAGGCCGGGGGGGGGCAGAATGACCATCACCAGACCTCCCAGACATAAGAAGTGAGGACAGCGTGGTGGCTGACTGGGTGCCTGGAGTTATGTGGAGTGAATGCAGATGTATAGGTGAAACTGCAGACATGACAACTATAATTGCTAACATTTGTAGTTTGCCACAGCCAAGTGCAAGAACCACCTCAGTTAATCCCAATGACAAGCCTGCCAGGAGACCTACTTATTGTCTCTGCTTTACAGAGAAGGAAATTCGGGCAAGTTGAGGAACTTGGGTGAGGTCATTGGCTATGCATCAAGAAGCAGGGCTGGAATCTAAGAAGTCTGACTTCAGAGTTTATACTGCCTAAAACATGATGTGAATAGCTCAGAGGAGATGGCATATAGCAGGTACTCAATAAATAATTGCTGAATGGACGTGAAAGAAAAAAAATCCCCACAGGGAGCAGGTCTTCAAGTCCTGTGGTTCCAGCTTTGTTGTCTCCATGAGCTTTCTATTCTAAGGCAGGAGGAAAAGCCAGGCCCAGGGACCCACGAAGACAGCTCTGAATAGTGCTGGACCCTTCAGAAGGTCCCCTGCACCATCCAGGATCCACTGTCCTGTCTTGCACCCTTCCCTCCCCAGCACTGCATCTCTTGTTTCAAACCTTTCTTTCTTTATAAAAACGTCCACATTATTAAGAAATAATTTATAAAATGCCACCCATTCTAATTGTACAGTTCAATGAATTTTGACAGATATGTCCAGTGGTATAAACACCACCACATTTTGAGTTGTCATGGAATTTTAAGGAACTTTTCTGAAATCAGTGTTCCCAGATGTCAGTTACCTTAGTCTGTTGCTGTGACAGAATACCTGAGACCCAGTTTATAAAGAAAAGATGTTTATTTATTTTACAACTCTGCAGGCTGGGAAGTTTACAAGAATAACACCACATCTGGTTGGCTTCTGGTGAGGACCACATACTGGGTCGAAACATGGCAAAGAAGTAGAAAGTGAGCTCGGTGGCTGAATGCCAAGAGATGGCACAGGGAGAGAGTAGGCAACAGCGAGACCAGGAAGCTGAATCCACTTTCTTAGCAACCTGCTATAGCAGTAACTGATCCAGACAGAGAGAACCCACTCTCAGGAGAAGGCGTTAATCTATTTATGACCCAAACACCTCCCATTAGGACCCACCTCCAAAACTGCCACATTGGAGATGAAATGTCAACATGAGTTTCAAACCACAGCACCGCAGGCCAACCTTGTGAGCCAGCCTTTCTAAGGAGAATCTCAGGCCTGCTTTGTTCTCTTTCTGTTTTAGAACTTTTATTTTGCCGAACATAAGCATTAAAAAGTATGTCTTTTCCTCTAGTCACTCTTTTAGCTGCAGCTTACAAATGTTAATATGTTGTGTTTGCATTTAGTTCAAAATATTTTTTAATTTCCTTTTTTTTTGAGACAGAGTCTTACTTTGTCGCTCTCGGTAGAGTGCTGTGGCATCACAGCTCATAGCAGCCTCAAACTCTTGGGTTTAAGTGATTCTTTTGCCTCAGCCTCCCAAGTAACTGGGACTATAGGTGTCTGCCACAATGCTTGGCTATTTTTTGGTTATAGTTGTCACTGATGTTTGGCAGACCCAGGCTGGATTTGAACCTACCAGCTCTGGGGTTTGTGGCTGGTGCCCTAGCCACTGAGCTACAGGTGCCGAGCCAATATTTTCTAATTTTCTTTGTGATTTCTTTTTCTTTGTAATTTTCCCTGTCCTTAAGTTCATAAGTCCTTTTGTCTGTAGTATAACTGCTATTGCTTCTTCTTCTTCTTCCTTTTTTTTTTTTTTTGGTAGAGACAGAGTCTCACTTTGTCACCCTCCGTAGAGTGCTGTGGGGTCATACTGCTCACAATAACATCCAACTCCTGGGCTTAAGAGGCAACTCCTTGCCTCAGCCTCCCAAGTAGCTGGAACTACAGGTGCCCGCCACAATGCCTGGCTATTTTTTTGTTGCAGTTCAGCCAGGGCCGGGTTTGAACCTGCCACCCGTGGTATATGGGGCTTGTGCCCTACTCACTGTGCCACAGGTGCCGCCCTGCTATTGCTTCTTGTGAGATTTTCATTTCATATATTGCAGATTTCTATTCTAGAAGCTTTGTTTGTTTCTTTGTATGGTTCCATTAATCTCTCCATTATGTTCACATTGTCTTTTTAATTCCTTGAATGTTGTTATAATGACTATTTTAATGTATTTATCTGAAGATTCTATAATTTCTGTCATCTGGGTCTGTTTCTTTTTTTATAGGTTTTTTTTTTTTTTTGGCTGGGGCTGCGTTTCAACCTGCCACCTCTGGCATATGGGGCTGGTGCCCTACTCCTTTGAGCCCCAGGCACTGCCCCAGGGTCTGTTTCTTGTGAATTATTTGTCTTCTAGTTGTGGATGATATTTTCCTACTTTCTTGCATATCTGGCAGTTTTTGTCTGGATGTGTGATATTTCATTGCCTAGTATTTGGATTTTGTTGTCTTGCTTCAAAGAGTGTTAAAGGGCTCGGCGCCTGTGGCTCAATCAGCTAAGGCGCCAGCCACGTACACCTAAGGTGGCGGGTTCGAATCCCCAGCCCGGGCCCACCAAACAACAATGATGGCTGCAACCAAAAAAAATGGCCGGGCGTTGTGGCGGGCGCCTGTGGTCCCAGCTACTTGGGTGGCAGAGGCAGGAGACTCGCTTGAGCCCAGGTGTTGGA
>CAUYQV010053681.1:0-20711 GCA_963574575.1 Galagoides demidoff
GGGCGCCTGTGGTCCCAGCTACTTGGGAGGCGGAGGCAGGAGACTTGCTTGAGCCCAGGAGTTGGAGGTTGCTATGAGCTGTGATGCCATGGCACTCTACCCAGGAGGACAGCTTGAGGCTCCGTCTCAAAAAAAAAAAAAAACAGCCTGCCCCAAGGAGAAACCACAGCCTGACAGTGACCTTTGGAGACTCCCAGAATTGCAGCTGTAGATCACATGCATCTTGACTTGGGAATGTGGCAAATCCAGAAAGTCAGGATGACACACAGAGTTTACTGTGAAGGTCAGGCCGGTAGGGTTTACTGATGGATTGCATTTGGGCAGTTAGAAAAGAGGGCTGCAGGTTTAATGCAGGGAGTTTAGTCTGAGAAACGGGGTGAATGGAATTGATACTTACTGTCACAGAGAAGAATGTGGGCATGGCAGGTGAGGGGGTCGGTTCTGGATGTGTTAAGTTCGATACACCTATTAGAGATCCAAGTAGCTTTTATAAGTTGAGAGTTGGAGTCTGGAATTTAGAGCTGGATTTCAGGCCAGATGAATGAATGTGGAGGGGGCTTTTGGGTCATCAGATCCAGGGATCATAGAGTGGCCTTGTACAGTGGGGGACAGTGTGTTGGTTAAGCAAGGCCAGCAGTGATTTAATTGGCTTCTAGGCTGATGGTAGGATTTGTGAGTGTGGGGAGGCTTGCTATTTTCCAAATGGTGCCCTCTGATTTGTGAGCAGGGCTGTTCTGATTTGCTGAGAAACACTGTGAGGATTATGTGGCCTTGGGGCGGACTTGGGGCTGACCTGATACAGTTCACTGGTGTGAGTTTTGTCCTCTCTTCCTTGTCCCCAGGGGCTAATTCATTTCCAGGACTCTCTGTGGAAAACAAGTAGCTCAATTATATGGAGAATGAATCTGGGCAGAGAGCTTTCATAATACATGGAGAAGTTCATGCTGGAAACAAGGAACACAACTAGGGGAGAACTCCAGTCATGTAAACATATACTCAGGCAGCAAATCAGCAGGTGCGTTGATGATTCGCTCAGTCCTGTTAAGTGTGCCAGCGCCTGTATTGTATGCTGAAATATCAATAGAAAGAGAGGATTTCTGGCCACGTGGCAGATGCAGCTAAGGTTCAGGAAACCCTCCTACTGCAGACACAAAATGCTAACTGAGCTGTACATACAGAAGATGCCAAAAAAGTATACACATTTTAAGAAAGGAAAAAACTACATTAAAATCATAATACTCAATACATACCAGTAACAACAGATGAATATAAGTCAGGTTGAGCACTTCCTGTAACGACAGGACTTGAGAATTACAAGTTGAGTGCAGTATTTTCCTTCCTTAAAATGTGTATATGTTTTTTGGCACACTCTTTGTATGTACATTTGTGTGGAATTTTTTGAAATATGTAGCTTAGTTTGAAAAAAGTAAGTAAAATCTCACAGGTGCTAGAAATAGAGGAGAAAAACACAGAATAATATCAGACAGCACAATACTGAGTCTGGGAGTTTGGGACTGGCTAGAGGCCCCAGGGGTGAATGGGGAATTTGGCTGTGATGTGGGTGAGTCCAAGGACCCAGAGCACATCGTCTGCGTAGTTTTCACTCTAGCCTGCGTGTGGCGATGGTGGAGGAGGCGAGGGGAGATCTTGAAGCTGGTGCCACTCACAGGCTGGGGCTCACTTTTTGCACATGTGCTGTGGGGGTGGGAAGGATCCAGGTCAGAAGTTGTTTAAGAAAAGCAGCTCTGGACAGTGTGAAAGAGGGGAAGGCAGATTTTATTCAGACAACTGCAGCAGGGGAGAGAGAGGGTCCTGTCAAACTGAACTCCACACCAGCTAAGACAGCGCCGTCTGAGGTGCTTAACTCCTGTTGAGGAGAACAGGGGAGGGAACACAAAGGGGGAACTGAAAAGGGGTTCAAAGTTATGGGGAAATGGAAAATTAAATAAGGGTGTCAGTGGAGAATTACTGAGAAGTGGTCTGGTGATAAGGATTGGGACCGGCACATTTGGGGGGTTGACAGCTTTGCGTTTTCTTGAGCAGAGGCTCGTCGTGGAAGCCAGGTGCTGTGCTGCCTGGGTGTTCATGGTTCACAACATTCACATTTTAACATGCAGAATTCTGTCAGAAGGTTGCTCGTATCACTGTGTAGTGACACTGTCACAAGTCAGGGAACAAAGGAATCCCCCAAATATAGAGCTGCATGATTACGAGATCGCAGTTAAAAATAACAAGCTCACAAGGTTGAGCACAAAACAGAGAAAATACACAGTGAACAGGATTTAGGAGGAAAAAAGATTGAGGCCTGGCTACAACTATAATCAAAGTTATACAATTTTTAAAGAATGCAGTGAATAATTTTATGCCAAAAATACTGAAAATAAGTGTAATTCAGAGATGTCTGAGATCAGAAAATCAGTTGAAGTTGTTGAATCACATTCACAGACAAAATAAGAAAATGTGTGATTGTTTCAATAGATTCAGGAGAAATATATAAAACTCAGTCCTGCTCATGACTAAAAAATGAAAACCTTCTTTAAGGAATAAACATAAAGTGTATTTATTCCTTATTACTCTTAATAAGGAATGACTTACTCCTTATTAAATATATGATGTAGCGTAAAAACAAAACCAAAACCTAAAGCTAATATATTTGAAGGTGAAACACAGTAAATATTCTCTTTAATAAAAATAATTTCCATTGTCACCATATTTAATTCAGTGTTTTATTAGAAATCCTAACAAATACTGTGGGATCTGTAGTAAACATATAAGGAAAAATAATTTGAATAGGGAGCAATAGCCAGACGCAGTGCTCATGCCTGTAATCCTAACACACTGGGAGGCAGAGGCAAGTGGATTGCGTGAGCTCAGGGTTTCAATACCAGGCTGAGCAAGTGTGAAACTCCATCTCTACTAAAAATAGAAAAACTATCTGTGTGTGGTGGTGCACACCTGTAGTTCTCGCTACTCAGAGGACTGAGGCAAGAGGATCTCCTGAGTCCTAGAGACTAGGGTTGCTGTGAGCTCTGACATCATGGCAGTCCACCCAGGGCAACAGAATGAGACCTGTTCCCCCCCCCAAAAAAAAGGAAAAAAGAAAATTTTGTTCAGAAGACAGACTACAAAGAAAATCCTAAAAATGCATAGAAAAGCCATTAGAATTAACAAAGATTCCCTAATTTCTAATACAAAAAGGTTGTATTACCATATACCAACAAGTAGTTGGAAAAAATAATAAAATCTGTGATTGTTCAGACAAAGAATTGAATGATAAACCACCAGCAAACACTAAAACAGACAAGGGTGGGCCAGAATGAGCTCCCTGCTAGGAGCTGTTACAAGAATGATCTGCCTTTTCCCTCTCAGGGGAAAAAGCACAGAGAAAAGCCTGGGTTGCCACCTGTCAGGTACCAGCCACGTACCTTCCCAGAGGTACTTCAAGACACACTTGGGAGAAGCCCAGCCAGAGTCTGTCGTGGAACCTCTCTCCCCTGCAGATGGGACAACCAAGATGAAACAGCAGAAGACATGCCTTACGTTAAAACACTCAGGGTTGTGGAAAGATCCAGCAAAGCTCTGGAAGTTAAGACCAAGCTCACCAGCAGAGGGTGGTGGGAAAGCTCACCACCACCTCACCCCCAGCCCTGCTCAAACTCTTACTTCTTATATATTCTATAAACAACATTCATCTACTGTGACATTCTTTTTTTTTTTATCTTATTTTTCATCTTAACTACTCCCTGTGGGGTGGTCAGTCCTGGCTCCATCTGACCTGTTCACACCTGCCTCTAGCTAAGTTCCTCCCTAGGTTGAAATCCTAGTTTTCTCCTGCTTGACTGCTCTACACTTTGTTCTGTTAATTATTAACTGTTTCCATCAGGGCTGCTGCTTCCTCTTCCAGGTCCCTGTTCAGCTGTATCATAGATTCTGAGAAGGTCGTCTCACTTCAGGAGGTGCAGTCAGGTCAGGGTTTCACATTACCTTTCTCCTGCCCTTGAACAAAATGTCAAAAATCATGAGAATGTATGTGCAACTAATTGCTAAAGTATATAGTCCCTAAATGCTTGGAATTTAGTCTTTGAACTTGAAGTTATTTGATTTGTGTGACATTAAAAATTGGCTTTACAGATAATTTATGGCAACTATTGCAATGAGTTGAGAACCTTAATAAAAATGACCCAGTTCTTTTCAAACATTTTTATTAAACATATTCCATAGAGATGTGAAGACTTTAAATTAAGAATTGCAACTGTGATATTCAGTGAGGGGATATTTAAATAACCAGAGCTCCGGAGACTCAATGGACCATGCAAACATGACAACGAATAGAACTTAATTAAATTTGAACATTCTTAGAGTAATTGCTAAAAATTGTGTGGTTTCTCTGGCAAAAACTGGTAAATGTGTTAAATGCAAGGAAACAAGTAACAAGTAACCTAAATTCTGTGCCTACTAAGTAAAGAGGCAAGAGCTTGGGTATCCCCAGGACATGTGAAGGACTTTGAACTTCCCTCTTATTAGCTAAAACTGAAGATCAGTCTTTCCTTCCCAGTTTTTATTTGGAATCCCTAAAGGCTAGGGGAGAAAATGGGGGAGAGCTATAGGCATGGTCTCAGACACTCAAATAGGCATTTGCTTGGGGCATAATCTTGGGATAATCACTTGCATTGTAAGGGAAAATTTTAAAAAAGTTATGCAATTTGAGAGGAAGAAGAAAAGAAAAAATAATAAGTCCAATAGCAAGGTTATGATTCCAAATGCTTTCCAAAGATCATCTCATCAGAGATGGAATACAAACTTTGTTTTGAATTTTTGAGTATGTGAGGGAGTAGAAATCTAATCCTTTGCACAATCCAGTATTTTTCAACCTTTTTTATCTCACGGCAATTGAACCTAAAATTAATCTTTCATTGGCACACTTAAATTATGTTGATAAAAAAAAAGAGTGCTTTGAGCTTTTTTTGAAAATAATTTAATTAATGATCTTTAAAAATTTTTGTGGCACACCAATGTGCCGTAACATGCCAGTGTGCTGTAGCACACTGCTTGAAAATCACTGGTAAAGATCTGAGTGGAAATTTTTTGAATTTTACTCTGTTCAGTATGATATTGGCTGTTGGTTTGCAGTAGATGGCCTCTATCAATTTAAGAAATGTCCCATCTAAGCCTATTTTCTTAAGCATTCTAATCATGAAAGGATACTGGATATTATCCAAAGCTTTTTCTACATCAGTTGGGAGAATCATGTGGTCTTTGTTTTTTATTTTAATGTGGTGCATTATACTTACAGATTTACATATGTTGAACCAACTTTGTTATCCTAGGATAAAACCAACCTCATCGTGGTGTGTAATTTTTTTGATGTATCGTTGAATTCTGTTTGCTAGGACCTTATTGAATATTATGCATCAATATTCATTAATGATACTGGTCTATAGTTTTATTCCTCTGTTGGGTCCTTTCCTGGTTTGGAGATTCAGGTGAAATTTGCTTTGTAGAATGAGTTGGGGAGGATTCCTTCTTTTTCTATGTATTGGGAAAGATTAGGTAATATAGGTACTAGTTCTTCTTTGAAGGTTTGGTAGAATTCTGATATGAAGCCATCTGGTCCTGGACTTTTCTCTTAGGGGAGGTTTTGTATAGAATGCTATTTCAGTGCTTGATATAGGTCTATACAAAATTTTGAATTCTTTCTTCTTGAGTCTAGGAAGTTGGCATGCTTCCAGGTATTAGAAAATTTCCTCCAGAGTATAAAGTTTTTGTAGTAATAATTGAGTTTTTTTTTTAATTTCTGTGGTATCTGTTGTTATTTCTCCTTTATCATTTCTGATTGACATTATTAAAGATTTTACTTTTCTGTTTCTGGTTAAGTTATCCAATTTCATTAATCTTTTCAAAGAACCAACTTTTTGTTTCCTTGATCTTCTGAATGATTCTTCAGTTCTGCTCTAATTTTGGTTTTCTCTTTTCTTCTGCTGGGTGTGGGTTTGGATTGTTCTTCCTTTTCCAGTTGCTTGAGATGATCCATTAGGTTGTTGGCTTCCTCTCCTTCTGTTTTCTTGAGAAAGGCTTCTAATGCTACAAATTTCCCTCTTAGGACTATCTTTGCAATATCCCACAGGTTCTGATAATTTGTGTCTTCATGATCATTTGGTTCCAGAAATTTATTGATTTCCTTCTTAATCTCATCTTTGACCCAGGTATAATTCAGCCTAAGGTTACTTAGTTTCCATGACTTAGTTTGAGTATGAATATTTTTGCTGTTGTTGAGTTCAACTTTTATTCTGTGATGGTCTGAGAAGATAGAAGGAATAATTTATATTCTTTTAAATTTGTTGAAATTAGACTTGTGTCCTAAGATATCATCAATTTGGGAAAATAATCCTTGGGCTGATAGTAATGGAAGTCCTAGACATTGCAATCAGGCAAGAGAAGGGGATCAAGAGTATTCAAATGGGGTCAGAGGAGCTCAAACTCTCACTCTTTGCAGATGACATGATTTTATACCTGGAAAACACCAGGGATCAACTACAAAGTTCTTAGATGTGATCAAGGAATATAGCAGTGTCTCAGAATATAAAATCAATACTTACAAATCAGTAGCTTTTATATATACCAACAATAGTCAGCTAAAAATATAGTCAAGGACTTTATCCCTTTTACAGTAGTGTCAAAGAAGCTGAAATACCTATGAATTGATGTAACAAAGGAAGTGAAAGATCTCTATAATGAGAACTATAAAACCCTGAGAAAAGAAATAGCTGAAGATGTTAACCAATGGAAAAACATACCATGCTTGGGCTAGGAAGAATCAACATTGTTAAAATGTCCATACTACCCAAAGCAATCTACAGATTTAATGCAATCCCTATCAAAGCACCCAAGTCATACTTTAAAGAACTTTAAAAAATAGTACTTCATCCTATATGGAATCAGAAAAAAACATCAAATAGCCAATACATTACTTTTAAATAAAAACAAATCTGGAGGCATCATGTTATCAGACTTTAGGTTATACTATAAATAATACAGTGATCAAAACAGCATGGTACTGGCACAAAAATAGAGATGTAGATACACAGAAAAGAATAGAGAATCTACAGGTGAACCTAGCCACATATCATCATTTGTCCTTTGATAATCCTAACAAAAACATACATTGGGGAAAATATTCCCTATTTAACAAATGGTGCTGGGTAAACTGGCTGGCAACCTGTAGGAGACTGAAACTGGACCCTCACCTTTCACCACTAACAAAAATTGATTCTCACTCGATAAAAGATTTAAACTTAAAACATGAAACTATACAAATACTAGAAGAGTGTAGGGAAAATGCTTAAAGATATTGGCCTGGGAAAATATTTTAGGAGGAGGATCCCCCTAGCAATTGAAGCAACACCAAAAATATATTACTGGGATATGATCAAGCTTCTGCACAGCTAAGGGCACAGTAAGTAAAGCAAACAGCCTTCAGAATGAGAGAAGATCTTTGCAGGTTATGTTTCCAAGAAAGGTCTTATAACTAGAATCTGCAGACAACTCAAACTAATCAATAAGAAAAGAACACCCACACTTTCATATGAAAGATAAAATACAACTATAGCCCAGGATGAAGGAGGGAAGAGGAGGCGGAAGTCCAGGGAGGGGGGAGATCTGATGGAGGGAGGGTAGGGGGTGAGACCACATCTGTGGTGCATATTGCAAGGGTACATGTTAAAATCTATTAAATGTAGAGTATAAATGTCTTAACACAATAATTAAGTGAGGTGAAGGCTATCTTAACCAGTTTGATGTAAGCATTTCAAATTGTATATAAAATCAGCACATTGTATCTGATAAAGGTATTAATGTATATAGTTACGATTTAATAATAAAATAAAATACCAAAAAAAAAAAAAAGAACAAACAATCCCATTTCTTTGTGGGCAAGAGACTTGAACAGAAACTTCTCTGAAGAAGACAGGCACATAGCCTACAAACACGTGAAAAAATGTTCTTAGCCTTCCTCTATGAACAACGTTGACTAGTACCAAGCACAGCTCAGGGGTGCAATTTGAAGGGAAGTCAGTGCTCTCCGGTCCAGATGAGCAGGTTCCAAGTGGTTTGGCTTGATATAAATGTTGAGTTTACAACAGCTTTGAGAAGAGAGGACTGCATATGCTGAAGGCTGTCTTCCACATCTCTCACTCCTATGTTAGCCACATGATAGGAATTCAGAGGCAGAGTTAGGGGTTACAGTCTCTGGTAAGTGCCAGGAGTAGAAAACATAAAAGGCTGAACTTTCAGTCAATGCGACACATTTCCGTCTGAGATTCTCCAACAATACTGTGTTATAGACTTACAATGAGACTTATCTATAATCTCTTACCTCAATTATTCCTTTTCCCAGCAAATCGATACACTTTTTCATTGTGTTAGGAATTTGGTTAGACTTTCAAGGGTAACCCAGATGTTGTCAGTGGAGAGTGGACAGGGAATAGGATTAAATCAGACTTAGCTCTCTTCAGGTCCCGTCAGTGGGCGAGGGAGGCCGAGGGGGGCTGCAGGGCAGAGGGTGTTCGCATCTGGAATTCTTGGCTGGCAGACCTGGGCCTGCACCTGTGGAACAGGCTTCAAAGCATTGTCTGAAAATGTGTTTAGGGGCCTGCTGCTGTGGAGAAGACTAGACAGTGTCTAAGCAGTTTGGGGGGGAAGGATTAACCAACATCCTCATAAAGTTACAATGATCATATAACTATAACTTATTTTTTAAGACCTAAAAGTTTCCAAGATTTTCTAGGAGATTTTAATCTGTATTGTAGCATGTCAGTCTTATAGTGACTATGAAATAAATAAAATGTACATTTTGTAAATCAGAGCATAGGGCTTGGAGGTGTTATATAAATTGCCCAGAGCTATGCAACTATTCAGAGGGGCTAGGGACTCAATTGTGTCTCTGTACAATCCATATATTGAAACTTTAACTCCTGATGTTCTAGAATGTGAAAGTCGTATCCATGGGAAGGTCTATAAGTTTAAGTGAGGTAATGAGGTCATAAAGGTGGGACCATCATCTAATGTGGTCATAAAGGTGCGACCTCCATCAGATGGTTCTGAGGCCCTTCTCAGAAGCCAGAGAGACAGGTAGCAGAACTCTCTCTTTCTCATTCACCAAGTGAGGAAACAAGGGGACAGCTGCTTCGGAGAGACACAGACACAGCCCAGCTGCACTGGATCTACTTTCCACCCTCAGGAACTGAGGGAAATGAATTTCTGTTGTTTAAGCTGCTTAGTCTTTGTTATTTTGTCATGTCAACCTGAACGGATCAACACAAGAACTCAGAGGCAGAATTTAAGTACAGTCCTTATGTGTCCTGAGGTCTAATTGATGTCATGGAACTGCTGAGGCCATGGCGACAAGTTAAAATATGTGACATCATGTAATTTACATGCTCTTTTCAAACGTTCTCTTATGCCACTGAAACTGAAAGGGATTCAGGCTTTGCTTGCTCAGAAATGTCTGTACTCCAACCAGTATTTCTGTTTCACGTGCTCATGATGGAAGCAGAGAGAAACCAGCATAATAATTGTTGAAGAACCTGGGGAGGCTTCATCTGGACAAGTCCTGCGTGGAGGATACCTCCCTTCAAATAAGAGGAAAAAGGAGGTTTTCTTTGTCTGATACCAAAGGTCCATTGCATGGTACCTGTGATTAGAAGGTCCCGAACTACATATATTGGATCCTTGCAAGTGGGAACTTGGTAATATTTGAAAAAGAAAAGAAAGAGCTGGATGCAAGAATAAAGACCTTGACAAAGGACGCAACCCTTGACATAAACTCAAGTTGAACACTGGGGTCTGGACCACATTTCAAATTGCGAAATCCCAAGTCTCTAGAATCCAAAGTTAGAAGCATTCACAGGACATTTGATGGTGCCAAGCTATGTTTTTGTTGTAGCTAACTTATTTTTAGAATCAAATCATGTCTCCCTGAAGTCAAAGCTATCTCAGAGGCCCGGGGAGAATCGTGCAGTGTTTGTCTCTGCAAAGTGGGTGACCAGGCTGTCTCCCTCTCACCGCCTGCCCTGTAGGCCCAAGCAGTGAGGAGGCACAAGCCTGAGGAGGCATCCGGAGCAGATTCCATCTCCTCTGCCACACGAGAAGGGTGTCTGTTCTTTGGTGAGTGGTAATGTTATGCCCGGATTACAAAATCCCCCCAAACCACAGGGATTCTGATCTGTTGTAAAGAACAAAAGAGTCTTTATTTTTTTACCATGAGTTCGGGTGACCCTCAGGGACCTGACACAATGGATAGGTCCTGGCTGAGAGCACACCTCGCTGTTGTCTACTTCTTTTAAAAGGGGGTACATATTATGGGATAGAATAAAATGCAGGGGAACATTACTACAGGGAGTCATAGGGGTCGTTTTTGATTGGCTAAATTCCAGAATGGGCAGTGTGAGAGTTTGGTGTTTCGAGGAATTCAGAGACTTTCTCAGGCCCGCCTAGCTCTCTAACTAGGCGGGAACTTTTTACAAGATAGAGTCTCCTTTGTTCTCTCTCAAGAGGCGGGAGGTCCTTACAAGGTGGAGCCCTCCTTTGTTCTCTCAGTACAAAAAAAAAATCTCTGCAGCTACTTCCAAGATGGCTTATAGGTGAATAAATTTGTATTTCTTTGACACTAAATGTAAACTGTGAGAATAACAATTGTGTTTAAAGCTGTGCAGACCTGGCGAGGGGCATGCCCAACTTCAAGTAGAGGAAATCCTAACAGCCATACAGCATACACGTTAGCAATGACACCTCACTTGTCACGTGATCTGTGCTGTGTGGTCCCCTCATGTCTGGACAGTGGGTGACTCCGGATCCATCCATTTGTGGATCAGGGTGTGCTCACCATTTCTCGGTTGCCCCAGCCTGGTGGGGGCCACTTAGTAAAACTCAAGTGCTGTGTAATAACGTCTCGTGGTGGGAGGGGCTGACCAGGGGCCACTGAGCAGGAACCAGTGAGTTAGGTCCCTAACAGAATGTTCTGAAATGCCTCTGCATGTGTTTACTTTGTGAGCAGGAAGAGTATTGGTGTGATTATACCTTCTTCCCCAATCACTAAAATTACTCCAGTGTAGCTTTGAGAGCTTTTTGCATGAAAAGCTGCTTATTCACTGCGTTATCACCCATTTTTGTGGATCAGGCATTCAGGATAATTTCAAATTGTAGCTTTGGCATATTTCAGGTTCACAATGAGTCAAGACACTCTTGCATTTTGTTTGTTTATCTCTTTCTCTCTAAGACCCCTGAGGCAGAGCTGCAGTTGGGTCCCAAGTTTTCTGCCTTTAAGCACAAGCTGGTCAGTGGTCAGCTGGTGAACAAGAGAGAGTGGGTGGGTGTCCCGGGGACAGACTCATGTGGTGTCAGGAGAAGAGCTGGAAGGAATGCCTACTCCCAGATGGACTTCTCCCCCAGGATAGGAAATTGGAGTACTTGCTCTGTCTGGATAGTGGAGGAGTGTGGGTTGGTATTTTTTCCATCTGAGCATAAAACATCCAAAGGAAGTTGTCTATTCTGGTCTGGTCTGGTCCAGGAGAGATTCCAGAGCAAGTGGCTTTTGTGCTCCAGGCTCAAGTAACAAAGTAAGGAAGGAACCCAACTTTTCCCCTTTGGGAGAGATGAATACCACTGGTGCTGTGGCCAGGTTGTGAGAACCAGCATTTGCTGAAAGAGCCTGAAATATTTTACACACTTTTTTTTAAGTAACAATCAGGCAAAAGCAGTAAGCAGAACTGTCAGCTCCCAGTACTGTATGCAAGAAAAAATAAAAGATTTCAGAGTGGGGAAAAGAAATCACATGTATTGGTAGAACCTCAGGGAGGGATTCGGTATTTAAATGTGGTTATCAAATAGAACTGAACAAGCCTTTTCTTTGGAAGTTTCATGATTCAGAGCTCTACTGGTGTAGGGAATTTAGTAAATTGCTAGGAAATAGCAAATTTCCTGAAGTTCTATGGATATGGCAATTTTTCCCTGAGGCCTTCTAGGATGACAGAGGTTCTGTGGGACACACCTGGGAGGCCCTGCAGTTGGCCTGCATTCCTTCTCATCTTTCATCTGGCTTTGATATCTTTGTCCATGCATTTCTTATAATGTATGATCATTTCTGGAGATATTTTTCACTGTTTTTGTGGGAAATAAGTGTTCTCTTAAGTTTCTGAGTAAGGAGACTGGGTCCATGTGACCAAAACAATTGTTAACATTCTGCTTGGTAGAAAATAAGCAGCTTTCATGAAGACAGTGTTTTAAATTAAACTCTTGTAAGTGATGTCATTGACATTATGTATACCCAGTAAACGCAGGTTGAATCTTGGCACAGATGGAAAGCTGTTGTAGCACTATTGCTGCACCATCTCTCATAGGAGGAAACTCTTGTTCAGGAAATAGGAAATCTAAACACTGGTTACCACATGTAGAAGCCTGAAACTGGAGCTGCATCTCTCACCACGACAAACATTGACTCTCGCTGGATAAAAGATTTAAATTTAAGACATGAAACAATAAAAATTCTAGAAGAGAGTGTGGGGAAAACTCCTGACAGAATTGTCCTGGGGAAAGAATTTATGAAGAAAGCTCCTTTGATAATTTTAGCAACACCAAAAACAAATAAATGGGACATGATCAAGCTACAGAGCTTCTGCACAGCTGAGGGAACCACAACTGAACAAGCAGACGGCCCTCGGAATGGGAAGATGTTTGTGAATCTGACAAAGGACTGATTACTAGAATCTACAGAGAACTCAAGAGAAGAGCAAACAACCCTATTTCTAAGGGGGCAAGAGACTTGAACAGAAACTTGTCTGAAGAAGGCAGACAAATGGCCAACAAACAGGTGACTAAATGTTCATCATCTCTAATCATCAGAGAAATGCAAATCAAAACCACTCTGAGATATCACTTAACTCCAATGAGATTAGCCTCCATCACAAAATCTTGACTCTACAGATACTGGCATGGTTGTCAGAAAAGGGAACAGTTTTACACTGCTGGTGGGATTGCAAACTAATACAACCTCAAGGGAAATAAGTGTGCATAATTCTCAAAGAACTAAAAATTGACCTCCCATTTGATCCTGCAATCCCATTATAGGTATTTACCTAGAAGAATAAAAATAATTCTACCACAAGTACATTTGCACCAGAATGTTCACTGCAGCTCAGTTCATAATCACCAAGACATAGAATCAACCCAAGTCCCCATCAACCCATGAATGGATTAATAAACTTTGGTACATGTGTACTATGGAATACTATTTAGCCAGGAAGAAAGATGGAGACTTTACATCTTTTATGTTTACCTGAATGGAGTTGAAACAAATTCTTTGTAGTGAAGTATTTTAAGAATGGAAAAAAAAATCCAATGTACTCAATACTAGTAGGAAACCAATATATAAACAACTACACACCCACTGGAAAGAAAAACACAAGTAGAGTCCAGCAAGGGGGAGAGGGGTGGAGGGAGGGCGACTGGCAGGATCTCACCTAATGTGCACAGTGTGAGGGTACTCAGAACACCCCTTAGGTGAAGGGCTCAACTACAGCTTGAACTTTACCTTAGAAATGAACCCTGTAACCTAAATATTTGTGCCCTCATATCAATCTGAAATAAAAAAAGAATATTAAAAAAATGTGCATACAAGTACAATTCATTTGTTAGATGTATAATATCTGGCACATACTAGCTTGTTTAGAGATAAAGAAACTGAAATAAACTTACTAAATAAACAGCAAGAAAAGAAATCTAAAAATGTTTTATTTTTAATGGAATGACTATTAGATATGATTGTTAAGTCAACAGAGGATAGAACCTGAAACTTCAGACCATAAAAGAGCAAGAAGGATCAAGACACCAAAGTTGAGGAGGGCCACTGAGGGAGACTCTGACATTACCATCAATCCACACCCCGGGCTGTCGGATGCTTCCAGAAATAGATCACCCTGTAATCACGCATGAGTGAACTTGAGAATGTTCTTACTAGGAATCATCTGTACACTTGCATACTGTCATTAATGTTACTGGGAACAAATACGCGAGACAGTGTCATAACTTGTGCACGTCCAGTGTTAGTCATTTTCATGGAGATGTTGACATAAAGAAAAATGTGACAGTATGAACTTGATTATGCAGTGAAAATACAGTCTCATCTAGAATGTGGCCTGTTCTGTGGAGGGGAGGTGACCCTACAGAAAAGTTGTGTCTCCTTGTGCTTCCACGAAGCATCATTCCTCTCCTGTTTCTTTAACGTTTCTGGCTTACTAGAACTCATAAGAGACAAGCATGGGAATTCCAGTATTGTTCCACACTTACATAGATCCAGATTCCAATTCTGGCCTAAACTTCATTTTCTTTCTTATGAGTAAGCCACTTAACACCCAATGACGCCAGGCACACAAAGGTCTCCTGCTGCAGATGAGAAACTTTAGGCTTAAGATTCTGCTGAGTGAAGAACAGACACAGCTTAACACAGCTTAACAAAGCCCATCAACTTATTAAGCAAATGTTTTTAGATATTCTGTGTCTGTGCTATTTCTCATCCTTGAAGAGATAAAAGGGCCTCCCATTCATGAGCTGAGTGGGCAGTGGCCCTGCACACAGCACTGACCCAGAATAATTTGCCTGCGTCACTAAAGCAGCTATGTGTGTAAAAACAAACAAAAACGAAGGATTACTCTTCAATGAATGATTTTATTTTCATAAGCAGAGAAAAGCTGTCCATTTGTAGTGTCCACAATGCAGATAAAGACATTAACAGTGTTCCCCAGGGCTGGAGCCGTGCACTCTGGCCAGGGTACAGCAGCAGCTGTGGCCTGGGAGAGGCCAGGGCACGGGGCACTAGAATGAGGAGCGGAGAGTGTGAATGTCACACCCGGAGCCACTTGAGCTGGGCAGTGATGTGACATTCGTATTGCCTTGGGAAAATCAACCTGTCAGTCATGCAGAAGGTGATGGAACAAGGAGACAGACAGTAACCAGCCCTGATAAATGGAGACCGCAGAGCTGTCAGAGGGGGGAGAGAAGCTGAGATACAGGGATTCAGTTGTGGGGAGCTGTGTAGGAGGGAAGGAACAAAGGGACAAAGTCAGTGAAGAGATCTGTGGTTAGCCTCGGTGCTGTCTGGAGGGTGATTCCTCAAGACGGGGAACACTGGAGGAGAATCGGTGTTGGTTTTGTCGAGAGAAGGTGGCAGGGGCAGAGGACCTGATGCTTCCTCTAATCTGTGGGGGAGGCAGAGTGGGGAAGTCTCCTCGGGCAGACACAGGTCACACCCTCAACCTGGGAGGCATGGGTGTTGATGTAGAATATTTCTACATCAGTCTGAATGATTGGATATGAGTCTTTGGGGGGCATCCACTAACCTCTCATCTTTTAAAGCAATTTAAAACCCTGTGGTATTTACATGCAGGAAGTCTAATTAAGTTACTCACCTCCCCATTTTCACAGTGTTGGGTGAGCCAAGTCTAATGTGTCAGGAACGGTTGGCTTTGTTCCAGAAGACTTCATGAACTTTAGATAGTTTTTAAAACACTGTCCTATAAATACTTTCCTGGGCACTGTTGACACTACATTACTCAATTTACTGTATATCCATGGATGAACATAAATTTGCATATTAATAGGCCATGAAATAATAGCAGACATAAGTCCTAGAATAGAGAGGGAGCATGGGGAATGGGAAGAGCCCTAGAGTTTGAGTCAGATTCTTGGGTTTGGGGTCAAAGGATCAGCACACAGCAGCCACATTACTTTGGGTAAGTTACGTTAGTCCCCATTTCTGGGTCTTGTCTTCCCCCTTTCTAAAGGGAGATGTTTAAAGTACACAATCTCTGGGCCTCTACCATATGAAATTTATGATTTCTATAGAAATTTATATTTTCCATACAACCCATAATTTTAACAATGACATGTGGTTACTACTATGAATTCATGTGACGTACAATCCCTTGACATTTAATAGTTTATCCAAAAGCGTGATTTGTAGAACAGTGACAGATAACTGAGACGGACACAGTTCGTCAAAGGTAGCTGTGTGAAGTTGGTGAGATGCTAACAAAATACAGCATCTTTGTGGCCAAAAGGAATTCCCACAAAACAGAGGTCATTTTTCAAAACCAGAAAATCCAACCCTTGGTGATATTTCAGAGCCAAGTTTTAATTCCTAGCAAAAGATCTTGATGTTGTAACAAAAATAAACTCAAGAGTACTTCCCAGTACAAAACAGACATCAAAATGAAAGGGTTGAGTTCTGTCTGTCCCTGTGGCCACAGAATCCAAGCCGGGTCATGTAGTGGCAAAGGAAGAGTGAGAGAGTGTGTACGTGCGTTTCTCTTTCTACACATTGGTCATTAAGATAATCTACTAATGAATCTGTGAAACCTGTCCCTGTGGGTATTTTAATCTAAGTGCTTTCCTGGCACAGTCACGGTGAGAGATGGCTCTTATTCCACAGTGTTTATCTGTGTTATCTTCTTTTCCAAAAAGTATTGGTGGTGGCTTCAAAGATAAGCATTGCTTTAGTGGACAGTGTCACATTGTTTCTTTAGGGATCTAGAAAGCTGGTAGATTCACTAAGCTATTCCAGGACGGACTGGCCACTTGTAACACCTTCTCCCGACCCTGAGCCACCTCTCGTGAGATGTTCTAACTGCACATCTCTGCTTCCACTATGGTCACATACAAGAACATTTCATGAACTAAAACATAAACAGCAAACATAGGTCTCTTCCTAAGTGACTATGCTCTGGCCTTTAACAGATCTCAGCGGTTGTTGCTCCCTGACAGAGTTGTGAGGGGTCATTTTAGACACCTGACAACATAACGTTCTTTGTGCATGCTTTTCCTGTGCTTGGTGTGTCTTTTCGGCATCCTAACCTGGCTGTGGCCCTACAGTACTGAGCTAAAGCGTTACTGCTGTAGAGAGCCTGCGGGCTGCGACAGGTGCTCTGGCTCTTTCTTCTTATTACACGGTGTGATCATTATTGCTGCCCTTGCTTCCTGCACTGAACTGTGAGCATGGCAGACACGTTTTCACCTCAGTATCCACAGTGCCAAGAGCAGACAACACATGAGTTCCTAAAGTACATATTGGTTGAATTAATTCATAATTTCCTGATGTAGGAATGCATACATTTTCCCTTCTTTATACATATGTAAATTTCCCCCAGCATCATTTCACAGCTGGGGAAGTAGGTTCCTAATCACTCTGACACCTTGGCAGTTTAGCCTAGATGAGGTAAAATATTATGATACAAATATCTGATTGTTTTTCTTTGAAGGAATAATTAGCAGTTTGACAGATTGCAAATGTGAATTATTCAGTGTGAGACTGTAAATTTCCTACCTGCAGAATTTCATTCTAGTTTGCAGTCAGCAGAAGGTCTGTGCTAAATTGTGAATATCTTCAGAAATGTTGGCTTGTTACATGCGAGGTATTTTTAAAAGAACAGTATGCTGCGGAGATGGCTGTGTGATAGGAATAGGTGGATTTTATTTTAGTAATTAATTAATTTATTTAGTTTTTGAGACAGGGTCTTACTCTGTCTCCCTGGATAGAGGGCTATGGTGTTGTCATAGCTCACAGCAACCTCAAACCCGTAGGTCTCAATCAATCCTCTTGCCTCAGTCTACCGAGTAGCTGGGACTACAGGCACCGCCACAACCTCCGGCTAGTTTTTCTATTTTTAGTAGAAACAGCATCTCCCTCTTGCTCAGGCTGTTCTCGAACTCCTGAGCTCAAGCAATCTACCTGTCTCAGCCTCCCAAAGTGTTAGATAACAGATGTGAGACCATGCTAGGCCAGGAATAGGTAGATTTTAAAAGGGTCACCCTAAGCTCTAAGAGCCCTCTCTGGGATGGGATAGTAAGAAATGAAAGGTCTGAGTCTTTTATAACATAATGACCTGCTAAGCTGTCAATTCCATATCTGACTGGTATCGGCTGTGACGGTTGAAAAGTTAAATGTTACCCACTTTTTTAATTTTTGAATTCATTTAATAATGTTCCCTGTGTTGTAGAATTGTTGCTGAGAGGATCAGATAGTAAGTGCGTCTGTGGCCTGAGCACAGACCCTTGTGTGGGTTGGTGACTATTAGTCTACCACTCTGACTGTGACCTTCCAGAGGGCATGTATTTGAAAATGTAGGTTTACTCCTTGGGTATAGTTAAGGTCAACAGACCCTGAGACCATCACCATTGAAAAAATAATTGTTATACCCAGCGATCTCAAGAGAAGAGGGCATTCCATTGAGGGCCACATGGGAGGCGCCAGGGTCAGTAAGGAGGCAGATGAAGCAGAAGAGAACCAGGAGAAGAGGCCTTCCCCGGAGATTCTGCAGGAGGGCAGCTGAAGACCGGGGGTCATTTTTTTTTAAATTAAATCATAGCTGTGTACATCAGTGCAATCATGGGGTACAATGTGCTGGTTTTATATACAATTTGAAATGTTTTCATCAAACTGGTTAACATAGCCTTCATGGCATTTTCTTAGTCATTGTGTTAAGACATTTATATTCTACATTTAGTAAATTTTGCATGTACCCTTGTAAGATGCACTGTAGGTGTGGTCTCACCAGTTACCCTCTCTCCACCCATCCTTCCCCGAAGACTGGGGGTCACTGGGGCATATAGGGCTGTCCCTGGTTGTTGGCAGCTGGCCCTGGGCAGTGAGGGCAGGTGGAGGGTGGCATGGTGGGAGAACCCCCTACAGGGTGGAGAAGTGTGGGCTCTGGGTTGGATTGTGTCTCAGGAGAGCCGTTCACTGTTACAGCATCAGCACACAGAATCCACAAGACCAGGTTAGCCCAGCACTCACTCCTGCAGATGTAGGGGAGGCTTATCCAGGTCTCAGTCACAGGTGCCATGGGTCCGAGGAGGAGAACTCTGGTAGGAGTCTGTGTTGGGTGTAGGACACCCCACACAGCCCACCAGGAGTGGGGGAGTCAGAAGACAGGGGTCCAGGATATGAGTCCACCCTCATGCGCAGGGGTCTCAGAGGGCATTCTGGGGTGCAGCATGAGCTGTGGTTCTCCCTCCACCCAGAACCTCCCATGGCTGGGTCTTAATTAAATAAATTAATTAATTACTTCCTCTAACCATGGGCAGCCACGGACACCTGGTTCCCCAGTGATGGGAGGAAGCGAGAGATGCCTCAGCACTAGGAGCTGAGCATGGACTCTGGACGGCCCATCCATCCCTGGGGCACAGGTTGTGCCTGTTGCTTCTGGACGACCCACCCAGGGCCAGCCGTTGGCCTGGTAATTTCTGCCCAGTGCGCTCAGATGTTCTGTGTCTCCCTTTAGCTGTAATCTGTGCTTTCCCTTCCCAGTTAGTCATCCACCTCTCTAGCTACTCTCAGGAAACATCTTTTTCCCTTTCTCCCACTTGTAAAATCTTGACAAAAATATTTGCATCTGTAAATCATTGACTGTCATTTCCTGTTTCCTTAGATCTCATATGTTAACAACATAAATCAGTATTTTGGTAAAAATTTCTCTGGCCCATAAATTATTTTTTATGCCACAAATAAATATATTTGTAAAAGCATAATTAATAAAATTATATATTGTGTCTAGATCAGTAGACCAGAAAGGAATCTCGACCAACAAACACCTCTAATAATATTTCTGAAATGTCTTAGGGTCCATATTGCTTATGTAATAGCAGACAGTTTTACTAAACTTTGGAAAAAGCATAGTGATTACATTTGACCAATGAAGTAGCTTATTGCTTATATTTTTTTAGATCCTGCTTGCTTTCTTTTTGTTTTAATTAAATCATAGCAGTGTACATTAATACTATAATGAGATACAGTATACTATTTCTGTTTACAATTTGAAATACTTTCATCCAACTGGTTAACATAGCCTTCATGTCTTTTTCTTAGTTATTGTGTTAAGACATTTATATTCGGCTTGGCACCTGTGGCTCAATCGGCTAAGGTGCCAGCCACGTACACCTAAGGTGGCGGGTTCGAATCCCCAGCCCGGGCCCTCCAAACAACAATGATGGCTGCAACCAAAAAATAGCCAGGTGTTATGGCGGGCGCCTATGGTCCCAGCTGCTTGGGAGGCAGAGGCGGGAGACTCGCTTGAGCCCAGGAGTTGGAAGTTGCTATGAGCTGTGATGCCATGGCGCTCTACCCAGGGGGATAGCTTGAGGCTCCATCTCAAACAAACAAAAAAAAGACATTTATATTCTACATTTAGAGAGATTCACATGTATCCTTATAGGATAAACTATAGACGTGATCCCACCAATTACCCTCCCTCCACCCACCCTCCCCTGTCCCATCTCATCCCTCTCCCCTTATTCCTGGGCTAAAATTGGGTTATAGCTTTCCTATGAAAGCTATAAATTAGTTTCATAGTAGAGCTGAGTACATTGGATACTTTTTCTTCCATTCTTGGGATGCTTTGCAAAGAAGAATATTTTCCAGCTCCATCCATGTAAACATGAAGGAGGTAAAGTCTCCATCTTCCTTAATGGCTGCATACTATTCCATGGTATACATATACCACAATTTATTGATCCATTCGTGGATTGATGGGATCTTGGGCTTCTTCTGTGACATAGCAATTATGAATTGGGCTGAAATGAACATTCTGATACAAATATCTTTATTGCCCTGCTTGCTTTCTATATGGCACATGTGGCCGAGCTCTAGGCTTGCACTTCTTGTCCTACTG
>CAUYQV010053684.1:0-29145 GCA_963574575.1 Galagoides demidoff
GTGATGTCACAGCTCACAGCAACCTCAACTCTTGGGCTTAAGCAATTCTCTTGCCTCAACCTCCCAAGTAGCTGGGACTACAGGTGCCCACCAAAAGGCCCAGCTATTTTTTGGTTGTAGTTGTCATAGCTGTTTGGCAGGCCCAGGCTGAATTCGAATCTGCCAGCTCCGGTGTATGTTGTTGGCACACTAGCTGCTTGAGCTACAGGTGCTGAGCCTTTTTTTCTGAGACAGAGTCTTACTGGTAGAGTGCTGTAGTGTCATAGCTCACAGTAACCTCAAACTCTTGGGCTCAAGGGATCCTCCTGCCTTAACCTCCCAAGTAGCTGGGACTATAGGTACCTGCCACAATGACTGGGTAGTTTTTCTATTAGTAGTAGAGATGGGGTCTTGTTCTTGCTTAGGCTGGTCTTGAAGTCCTGAACTCAAGCAATACACCCGCCGCAGGTGCCCAAAGTGCTACAACCACAGCACACACGGCCCTTATGTGAGCCTTTGGGTTGTAGGGATTCTGTATAGTATTTGGTATTATTTACTTCTTTGTATTGGCCCATTATAGTCAGCCTGCTTCCAACCTTTGGACCTGGGGACTTCAGCAAAACAAAATTATGGGCTTTAATTCTCCCAAACCAACATTTTGTTTTTTATTTAACTATAATATTAGATACTATTTGACACTAGAAATGGGTTCAAGAAGGACTGAGATAAATTTATGGATCTTGGTGTCTAAAGGAGTAAGAGATATAAAGGAATTTGTGAGTTTTATCCTGAATTTCTGAGAGCAACGGCATGAGAGCAGCAGCACCACTCTTCCCTAAAGAATATTATGTGGAGAGAGCCAGGGGAGGTGGTTCTACCCAGGGTAATAGATTCCGTCTCAAAACAAACAAACAAACAGCTCAAATAACTGCCATTTTTTTCTACTCTCCTATTTTGTTAGTAAAAGGATTAAGTAATTAACTTGGTATTAGAATAGACTTAGGATCACTACAGATTCAGCCTAACCTGAAACCTGTCTTACTTTTAACTGTGATAGTTGTTGAGATAGATAGTAGTTGCAATGTGATAGTTGCCATTTGGGAAAATAAAACTTGAGGCAAAAAGCACCTTTTTGTTCACAACAGATTAAATCATTTTTATTATGATTTTACTGTCAGGTCAATTTTATTGGACTCTTATTTCTCTGAAAATGGGCAAAACCATGTGCCATAATGGCCTAGAGACGGGAAAGATTCCAAGCTTAGCAGCCAGACATCCTGGGGTTAATAATTCCTCAGTATTGTGAAAAGTAAATTAGGTAACATTTACAAAATGAATAGTGGATGTAAAGTACCTCACATAATGTCTGACACTCAACAAATGTAGATTCCCTCCTTCTATCTGGTTTTCTGGTACAGCAAAAAGGAAATTCTTTGATAGAAAACACGGACAGGAACATTTTATTTATTTATTTTAACTTCGGACAGACAAAGGCATGAAAGAAATGTGCCCTTTTGTTGACTCTGATTGACAGCCCAGATCCCAAACTGACCCAGAATTTTCAAAAGGTGAACCTAATCTTGTAACATTTTTAATCCCCTTTTCTAGGTACCTCGTGAGAATTTCCTTCCCGATGCATACACTTTTATCGTCAAACTGTCAAAACAGCAACTTCCTACTTAAGTTGCATTTATGCAAGCATATAAAGTGCTTTTTATTAAATTTACTTTGGGTTGAATTAGATGGAATCTTTTAGAGGAAATAAATCATCCTTATAACAGTGAGAGAGTTGACCTTACAGGCACCTTCCGAAGAATGATGTTTCATTAGTGCTGGATCAGCTTTTGGTATTTGCAAGACAGTCCGGGAACCCGGAGACTAAGGGCAGAATCTCTCCCTTACACGCTCCATCGAGGTCCTAACACACTTCAACAGTGGGCTTCCTTCTGTCTTCATTCTTTGCCCTGTTGTATCGGCCGGCCAGCGCATTTGAGACAGAAGCCAAGAGCTGTCTCCAATCTAAGGAACCCACATAAGTCAAACCTTTAAAGATGGAAATGAAAATGAAGCTGTCCACTCTGGTCCATTGTTGAAGAGGTCATTTGGCACTCATCTCACAAATGAGGCAGAATAAAAGATGGGAGGAATGTAGGGAGAAGGGGGAGGGGGACCGATAGGCAGAAATTACCAGGCAGAAGGTTAGACCCCTTGCTTTCTCAGCCCACAGATCCTGGCTGCGATCAGATTTGGTGTCACAAACTTGCCAACAATTGCTGGAGAAGAAATCACCTGCTGGCCTTATTCTGCCGGTTAGATTTGCTACTGATGGAGAAGGCACAGGCTTTACCTCAGACCTCATTTTTTTACTACGGTTCCTCGCATGTGCCAGCACCAGAGGAAATTGATGGTAACCAATTGTCTATGTGCTTTTGTTAGCGCCTCTTTTCTGCTGTGCTGGGCTGCACAATTACCAGAGCCCTTGAGAATGCTTATTGTCAATAGGAGTAATTTCACATCCCATCCATTTAGTGAAAAGATGTGAAAATTGATCTTGGTTCTGCTGTAAGACTGGAAGCAGAGCACAGGCTACAATGCCTTGGAAATAAATATGTGCCCATCCTTGTTTTCATTAGGTATGGCTGTAGCCCAGCCTCCAGGGAAATGAACTCAAGTCCAGCTGTCTTTCCGGGGAAGTTCAGATGTGTTTCCAATCTGGTAAAGTAGGCTGTCAGTTGCATTTATTGTTAAATTTTTATAGTGGTTGTCAAGTAAGGGGTTGGCAGCCCCGAGGAGCACAATTCTCTGTTTTATCCACAGACAGGGGACAATGTAATTCGATTCTGACTGCCAAGGAGGAACTCGTCCTTCCAATTCAGCTTATTGTCTGGGCTCTTTTCTTACCGTTTCAAAAGTCTCTTCAAAGGGGCAGCAAAATTAGCCTTAAATAGTATTTCTTGGATTGCTTTTAACAATGGCGATAAGGCCAAAGCTTCTAGTCTTGACAGAAGTGGTTTCATTACAACTTGTTTCTATCTTGCCAGAATAAGGAAGGAACTTAAAAATGTGCTTTCATTATGGCTAAAGACCATGTTTTTAGCTGTTATCTCTTGCAAGGAATGAACAATCTCCAAATTCCCTTATTGTGTCACTCTTTAGCTTTCTGCACCCGAGGCAAAAAGTTAGGTTTTTAAAAAATTGTTGTTTCTCTCCATTGATTAGTGAAAAAAATAAATACATAAAATAAAATTGTTGTTTCCTTTTTTTAAAGAGGACTTCTGTTCCACTTAGCACAATTAACATATCAGCGAGAATTTGTGTTTCCATAAATCCTGCATTCCACTCCGAGGAATCAGACTTTTAAAATGACCTTCCTGTACAGAGGGCTGTCATCGAGACGAAAATCTTTTATCCTAAAAATTAACTTTGGGAACAAAAGGCTAAACGAAAGCATAATACAAAGTATATTTTGTAGGTTTTCTTCCCTCGCAGGTGACATGAGCTCAACTTTGATGTACAGACATGACATCATCCGTAAGGTGCGCCCAGTGCCAAACATACCGCATTCTTTTGATCAAAACAGTGGTTTTGTGCAGACTTACAGATACAGGCTACATACCTTCAGAGTTGGCTTGAGTCTTCACAGACAAACAGGTCAGGGCATATTTCAGTTATGCAACTCCTGCAGAGGGCCCAGCCTCTTCCCCTGTGGCCAGCTGGAGAGTTTACATTTGTCAATTACTTCCTTCAGGGCCTGGCTCAGGAATCATTTCCTCCAAGAGCCTCTCTTGTGCTAACTCACCTCACCCAGCCCTTCTAGCTCATCTGCTTATTACTCATCTCTTACTCTTTGTTCTGCTCTGCCCTGTGCATATTTTACCTTGCAATTGTTCTCTAAATTTTTACTTTATCCTTCAGCTACATTAAAATTGCCTAGAAAGTAGGGGGTGTCTTACTTCATTTGGGTATTTCTGTACCGCTTAAGTATAGTGCTATGCATAGACTAGTTTCTTAGTAAGAGGAATGTTCTGGGGTTGTTGCACTGAGATCTTGCCTTTGCTTTCCATTCCTGAGAACCAGACTCACTGCTTCAACATCATTGAATTTTCCCGTCTGCTCTGGTAATGGCATGCCACCTGGGGATATTCCTCTCTGTTTTGACCCCAGAAATCTGTCCCATGTTTCTCTCCTCAGAGGCTAACATCCCATGGATTTTATTTTTCAAAGATTAGATTGTCCCCAATCAGGAAGTCAGGGGTAGGAATGGTGTCTGGGCACAGAGTCATGTCAAGTGGACAGCAGGGGACCACAGGGGTGCAGGAGCAGACCTTCAGGTACAGACCTTCAGCGGCGGGGGGAGGCAGGTAATTGAGGCTCATGTTGGGAGAGGCCAGGGAAGTTTAGAGCCAAAGTGTCCAGAATCAATCCTGATTTGAAGATGGTTAAATGTGTAATTAAAGCATCTTTGAAATTAAGATACAAGGCCCTGATTCTAAAGCCAGCCTCTCATATTCTCAGGGGCTACCTGCTGGGGAAATATGAAGCCATAGCATAAATAAGACACTGCTTCAGGAATGTCTATTTTACTGAACAATTTATAAGTAAATGAACTAGCTTAGGTAATGTCCCACCTGTTTTTTAGAGGTGTTCACTTGAGTGGAAAGCCTATGAAGCCTTAGGTATTGTATCAGGCAAAGCCCTGAAAAAGATCAAAAATGGTTTCACAGCTACTATCTCTTTGAAATCTTTTTACCCTTTTCAGGAACTAAAACCTGCATCCCAGCCTAAGGCCAGTAATCAGAGGGGCAGGGAGTGTTCTTTGTTCTTTGTACCTCAGGAGATGGCTTAGCAGTGAAAAGTATTGGGTCAGAAGTCGATTTTGCTCTGCCAGAGATGGGATAGATCAAGATCATCAACTATAGTTAAACAGTGATATCCTAAAACTAATCATCCCAGTCCTCACCCCGTCTTAAAAGCTCTGTATTTCTGCTTATAGTTTGGACATGGGTACTTTAAGATGGGAGCACAACAACCTCCTCATTTGCCAACAAATAAATAAACTTCCCTTTCTCCTCAAAGCACTCATCCTTGTTCTTCTGATGTGGCCTTGGGGACAAATCCAAGTGCTTTTGCCCACTTTCTGGCTCAGCCTGGGCTGGTTCTGTATTCAGGCTTTCTCCAACTTACAGTTAAACTGACTTCTGGCAACACCAGATCCTTACTCTTCTTGCTTAGCTGAGGAGCACTTTGCTCTGGTCACTATACACCTGCACGTGTACATGCCTGACTGCCTGGCAGCCAACTGACCAGAATTCTATGCTCCCCCAAGTTAAGGCAACACCAGAACAGGTTGTAGCAGGCGCCGTCAGCACTCTGCCCCATAGCTCTTTGCTCTACCATTCTGGTGCAGAACTGTCAGGCTTCTAGTCACTAGCACCTGCATTTCCTTGCCTGAGGGCACTCCCTGGCCACTGCTGTGTGGCAGGCTGGAAGTACCACCAATCATGACACCCTCCCATCTCAGAGTAGCTCTTAGCTGATAACTGGCAGGCAGTAAGAAATGCCTCAGCTCCCCATCCTTGGATGAACTTACTCTGGTTTGTGTCCCACACTGGCTGTCAGACCTGCCTGGCAGGATTAGGCTCCAGTTGCCCGCAGTAGCAGCTAGGTTGGTAATATCTCCTTTGTCATCCATTTTCCCTTCCTTGTATCACCCACCACTATACTTACACTACTTAAACTATAATACTTGCATCTGAACCCTTATCTCAGAGTGAACTTCTAGAGGAGCTCAAACCAAGATGGGAGATTTGGCTGGGTCCCCATACCTCAGTGGTTAGGGCACATATACCGGGGCTGGTGGGTTTGAACCTGGTCCGGGCCTATTAAACAACAATGACAACAACAACAAAAAGAGCATTGTGGCAGGCGCCTGTAGTCCCAGCTACTTGGGAGGCTGAGGCAAGAGAATCGCTTAAACTCAAGAGTTTGAAGTTGCTATGATCTGCTACGCCACAACACTCTACCAATGGCAACATAGTGAGACTCTGTCTCAAAAAAAACAAAAACAAAAACAAACAAACAAAAAACAAGATGAGAGATTTCAGAAAAAGTCTCAGGATCTTTCCTTAGGATAGGGAAGGCTTTTTGTGGTTTTAGAAATCAGAATGCCAAACCTATGAAGCAAATATCCACTAATGTCTTTGTAGATTGATGTGGTTATTAACTCCAATTAGAGCTATTCTGAGGTTATGGAACTACCTGGGGAGCCAACATGATCCCATATTGGTTAAACATGATTGCATTACAATAGTAACCCACTATAACATTATAGTGCCTTATTATATAGTACAGGCATTGAGGGAGTAGTTAGGGTCTAACTGATCTAGGTTGGGTTTGACTGATCTAGGCTGGGCTCACTCATGTATCTACAGTCAGCTGGGGTGCTCTCCTAGGCTGAGCTTAGCCAGGCAACTCTGTTGTGTGTTTCTCCTCCCCTCCTGGGACCCGTCAGCCAGCCAAGGCACATTCTTCTTTTTGCAACGGCAGAAGTAGAAGAGTACATGTTCAACAGAGCAAATGTTTTTAAGCCTCTATTTACACCACATATGTGAATGTTCTTTTGGCCAAATTCAAATTCAAAGTCAAAGGGTAGGAAAAAGCACTTTTCCCTTTTTGGGGATGCAAAGTTATATAGCAAGAGGCACGGAAAGGGGGAGGGATGAAAAACTGAGGCCAAATCTACCCAACACCTATACCTTTGCTGTCCTAAATCTAGCTTTCTACTCCCCTGTCCCTTGGAGAATTCTGCAGAAAACACTTGGCTGTCATCAAATTTTATAACTAGATTCCCAAGTAAATTAAGTTCTGGCTTACTTCTTTTTCTTGTATTATTTTTTTTTCTCTTATGCAATAAACAGCCTGTTTTTATAATTTAAAATAAATCCAATAAAGGTAGCCATCTGAACTTGTCCTCTATACTGAACTAATGAATTTAAAGTGAAATGTGTATTTCAATAGCTAAAGCATTAAGGGAATAATCAATGAGAAATCAGGAAAACTGCTTCCAGACAACACACACGTATCCAGAATTGTTTAATTTAAGGATTCCTTATGCTTTAAACTTGACACTGGCCATCTTCAGGACCTCCCCAGACATGATGAAATGGCAGTGTATTAGTGAACACCTATCATCGGTATTCTTGCTGGTTCTTTTTTGTATTCTCTATCCATCAGAAGAGGAAAAAAAATAAAAGATTTATGACTCATTGTTTTTCAAGGATGCTGCTTCCTCTGCAGTTTTGCAGGTTGTTTTTGGATAAGATTTTCTCCTTGCCTATACACTACCCACTGAAGTGCTTTTTATATCCCAGGTTTGTATGTTTACAGACCCGTCAGTCAATTTCGTGATATGGTTTTCTGTCCTATAGTTGTCTTTGGTGCTTTGAAACTGACTTGATACATAAAACACAAAGAAAATGTACCAGATTCAGTTATTACCATTAAAAACAATCATACTATTTGACCCATCCCTCTGATGATAACATTTTATGATAGTTCTGTTTCCTTAGATCTGTCCTTTGGGCCATTTCTGAAACGGTATGTTTCTGGGATTCTCTAGGGAATTGTCCTAGGTTCTGTGGAGCCAGAGTTTCCATTATCTGTGGGAGCACAGGAAGGAATTTTACAGTAATTCTGCTACAGTGAAACATTTGCCTTGAGGCCGGAATCGAAAATAGCAGCTGGAAGGACATTCGGAAAGGGGGTGGGGGGCGTTGTGGGAGTGCAAGAGAGGTGGAGAGAGAGCTTTTCACATTTGGATAAAAACACTAGCTACAAGGCAAAACGGAGACAAGGCTGGCATCTTCCACCCTTGAAACTATACCAAATTCAATTCTCCTTGGGCTTGGCTCTCAAAGCCCGTGATTTCAGTGCCGCAAGTGGCGGCCAGGGTCAGCGCCTGCTCTCGGTAATGAACACTGAGCGCCACGACTCCTGGACTGCGACCAGCAGCACCACTGCTTCCCAGCCGCTCCTCCCAAAGCATGTCAGCCTCTGAAATGTAGATTGCTTCCCTGGAGTGGCTGGTAATGCAACGACTAATTTCAGCCCTCTGAAGATTTCAGGAAGAGATGCCCCACCTTTACCAATCTGTGTCACTGCAATAAAGGACACATATTATAGAAGATTTGGGGAAGTACCCCAGAGAAATAAAAAAAGGAATGTCAACTGGAAATAGAAACATCCACAAAATCATGACACAAGAGGTGATGGTAGCTAGTCTCCAAACACAGTCTCCAGTGAACCACTCCCAGTGCCATGGCATCCTAGCTCACAGCAACCTCAAACTCTTGGGCTCAAGTGATCCTCTTGCCTCCTCGTATTGGTGTTCACACCCTTGTGAAATGTCCTCCATTTGAACCTGGGCTGCCTTGTGCATAAATGTGACGAATAGAAAAGGGCTCAAATGACACTGTGTCACTTCTGAGGCTAGGTCATGAGAAGCCTTGCTGCCTCTGCCTGGTTCTCGTAGATATGCCTTCTTGCTCTCGGGACACTCCCACTGGGACCCAATAGTGAAGCTGTGGACAGCCCTCTCCATGTGTAGACACTCTGGCAGACAGCCCAGTTGTGTTCCCTGTTGACAGCCAGCATCAACTGTCACTTCAGATGCCTTCAGCCCCAGCAGCCATTGGTCTGAAACTACCTGAGATAGTTCACGAAAACTGCCCAGCTAAGAACTTTGAACACACAGAACCATGGGACATAATAACAAATTATTATTTTCAACCACTAGGTAACTGGCACAGACATTATGTATCTACACACACAAATATGTATACTTATGAATGGATCCATCAACTGATTCATCCATTGAATAATTTTTAATTTAGTCACTTATTCATTTTTTTGTTTGTTTTTTGAGACAGAGTCTGACTTTTTCACCCGCAGAAGAGTGCTGTAATGTCCTAGCTCACAGCAATCTCAGACTCTTGGGTTCAAGTTATCCTCTTGCCTCAGTTTTTTTTTTTTGTTTGTTTGTTTTTTTACTAGAGACAGGGTCTCACTCTTGCTCAGGCTGGTCTTGAACTCCTGAGCTCAAGCGATCCACCTGCCTCAGCCTCCCAGAGTGCTAGGATTACAGGGATGAGCCACCACACCTGCCTAGTCACTTAATTCATTTACTCAACAAACATCTATTGAGTATATAGGTGCTAGGCATGGTGCTAATCTCTGGGAATACAGTGGAAAACAAATTCTTTGCAGTCCTGCCTCTAAGGAACTTACAGTCTAGTGGGGAAGGAGAGATAACAATAAATAAGAAACACATAAATAATTATAAGATGATAAATTAATCATATGCCATTTTATGATTACAAAAAAAATCATAGTACTACACCCAGCCAACTGGGTAATTAGTAAAGATCCCTCTGAGGAGGTGATTTTTAAGTGGGTATCTGAAATGTGAGAAGACAGCCATGTTAGGGGGTAGAGGGCACACAGAACTTTCTAGAATAAGGGAACAATAAAGTCCCTAAAGTGAGAAAGAGCTGGGGATATTTGAAAGGCCTGAGAGAAAGCCACCATGGTGGGGCTAGAGGAATCTCAGGGAGAGGGATGGAAGAGGAAGAATTGGCCCAGAGCAGTCAGGCTTGTAGGCCCTGGTGAGGGTTTTGGATTTTCTCCTAAATGCAGTGGGAAACCATTAAAGGCATTTAAACTGGGGAGTGACATGATCCAATTTACATTTTAAAAAGGTCACTCAGGCAGCCTGGTGGATAACAGATTGGAAGGGGCGAGAGGGGATCAGGGAGGCATCCACCCAGGCAGGTTGCTGGAGGACGCCAACACTGCAGGCAGAGCCCTGAGAGGCACCATGCAGCACCCACTGGCTTCCTGCTATGTCCCAGGGCCCTTGCTCCTCAGCAAGCCTCAGTGGCATGGCATTTGTCCTAAGGCAGGTCGTCTGTGAACTGTACTTCTGATGACAAACGCTATAGGCGCACAAATTCACATCCAGAGAATCTCCCCATTGTTTCTGCAATGCACTCTCTGTCCTTGTTCTGGCGTGATAGATGCACCCCGCAGACAGCTAAGACACCCCAGTGAAGTATATGTCACAGGATGCTCGTGAGCCTGCTCCCCTCAGCACCCCACTCCAGTGCACCCTCATCTAACACAGGATGCTGCTCCAGGGGTGGCAGTGTGTGAAGGGCTGGAGGACCACCACCACCCCCAGCTCCACCCCGAGCCAGCAGCAAATCCTGTATATTGGGACATGTGATGTCTGAAGTGCCAGTCCATCTGGTTGACCAGATTTGCCGCTTGATGAAGCTGTCTTTCCTGACCAAGTTGGCTATTGTTACCAACAGATACTAGGTCCTTGTGCTGTTGTTAAATTAGTTGTGAATAAAAGGGAACCAGAGCAACTAAAGCCTGCAGTCCCCATAGGTTAGAGGAAATCTGTCAATAGCAATTATTCCCCAGGATTATCATTACAAAGGTATTTAGCGCTGCGCGCTCAGCTGCCCTCTGACGTTCACAGGATTTTCAGATTGTACCTTCACCAAAACTGCCAGGCACATTGCTGACAAAAATATCTGCGTATGCACAGCCAGGTGTGTGAACTGAGCATGCTAGGGGACAGCCCCCTCACTTGTCCCTATCCCTCCCCTTAAACCTGTTTCCCTCAGGTCTCCCACCTCCCCCAGCATCATCGAACCATCACCTGCTGTGAATCTGGGAGTCAGCCTTGACCTCTGCCTTCCTCTTTCTCTGCACTGTCACTCACTGAATCTCTCTATCCAAATCGTTCACTCTTCTCCATCCACCCACTGTGGCCTAGGCCAGGTTGCCCACAGCAGCACTCTCTTGGTCTCTGCTTCCAGATTCCTCTGGTCCACTTTCCACAGCCTGGGAATCAACTCCCCAGACTCACCACTTCCCACCTCTGTCTCACCCTTTACAGCACCAGCCATATTCATCAACTGTGGGCCCCTCATGTAAGCTTTCCCTCAACTCTAGGCCTTCTCATAGTTGGCAAACTATGATCCATGGTGCTCCAGTCTGCTCTCTGTTTTGTAAATTCAATTTCACTAGAACACATCCACCCCTGTTCATCTACACATCATCGGTAGCAGCTTTTGTGCTACAACACAAAAGAGGGTAAGTAGTTAAGGGAGAGACTGTATGACCTACAAAGCCTCAAATACAGGCTCTGTAAGTTGACCACCCAAGGGACTGTAACAAACTGGTCAAAATACAGAAGTGGTCAACATCAGTAGGTAGGCCTACAGTTCTGATACATACATGTCCGGTCTATGAAAATTAGATCCACTTAAGGAGATGGTCAATGTAGGGAGGTGGTCAACTATGGTGGTTCTACTATATTTACCATCTGGCCCTTTATAGAAAAACTCAGCCAAACTTGCTGTATACTGCTTCTTCTGCCTTGAACTTTTCTCTTCCTATGTCCTTTCTCCACGTCTACCCCTTCCTTCCCTTTATCTGGCAAACTCCTACTTACCCTTCATCTCTTAGCCAAGAAATAACTTCTTTCAGGAAGCCCTCCCTGACCACGTCCCAGCCCCTCTGTACGTTCCCATAGTATTCTATTGTAATAATGACAATGGCCAGCTCGGTGCCTGTGGCTCAAGCAGCTAAGGCACCAGCCACATACACCTGAGCTGGCAGATTTGAATCCAGCCTGGGCCCGCCAAACAACAAAAATAGCAGGGCGTTGTGGTGGGCGCCTGTAGTCCCAGTTACTTGGGAGGCGGAGGCAGGAGACTCGCTTGAGCCCAGGATTTGGAGGTTACTGTGAGCTGTGATGACATGGCACTCTACCCAGGATGACAGCTTAGGACTTTGTCTCAAAAAAAAAAAAATGATAATAATTACAATGGCCTACTTCTCTGCATCCTCCACCAGACTATAACATCCTTGGAGGGAAAAGACCAGGTCTGTCTTACAGGTCTATATCTTCATTTTGTGGTCCCTGGCGCAGGTATCATTAAAGTCTCATGTGCCAATTTCTACATATTTAACCATTATAAATCAAGCTAACAGACAGTTAAATAAAAGACCTTTCTACTCTTTAGATATATATTTTTTACCCTAACAAGTGTTCCTTTGTATGTGGCAAAAAATACATGTAAAACTATGATTTATATGTGATTAAAAGTTGCCAAAATATTAAAGACAATTATTATTGTATATAATATATATTTATATTTTCTAAAATAAATACATAAATATAAAATATTATATTTATAACCTCTTCATTTTGCCCAAACTGCTAATTGTGGTTGTTTTTCTAATTGTGTTACTGTAATCTAGATTTTCACATAATGTATGCTCAATTGCTGGTAACAATACCAAAGAATTACAAATAAAATTGTGTTGGCTCAGTGCCTGTAGCTCAATGGCTAAGGCACTGGCTACAAGCACCAGGGCTGGCAGGTTCGAACCTGGCTCGGGGCCTTCCAAACAATAATGACAACTACAACAACAACAAAAATAGCCAGGTGCTGTAGCTGGTGCCTGTAGTTCCAGCTTCTTGGGAGGCTGAAGCAAGAGACTGGCTTAAGCCCAAGAGTTTGAGCTGTGATGCCACAGTACTCAACCAAGGGCAACATAGTGAGACTCTGTCTCAAAAGAAAAAAAAAATTAAGCGTATTCAAAGTACACAAAATTTGGATTTACTTTCAAAAAAGTAATTGAAGATAAGAACACAAAGCATGAATATTATTTTACTTATATTATTTTTCTCCTATATTTTTCAAAATATATTAAAATGAAAAGGCAAAATAAAAAGTACAATTAATGAATGTCAAAATTTTAAATCAAAATGATTCAAAACTAAATTTATGAAATCTCATTAAATATATACATGAATAAAAGGATCCGAACTCAAATGTGTTATGTCTCTTAGTTGACAATGTAAAGAATTGGTATCACTTCATAGGCTGTATCTAGACCTATGTATGCACAAATATAATATGAATTGTTTAATATAGTTACTATCGTGCCGTTTCCTAAGTAGTCTCAGAACTATGAATTGGAAGAATACCAAGAGAAGCAAGAAAATGGAGCCCTAACAACCTATTGCGTTCATGACAGAAAGAGGGATTTGACAACTTATTTGTCTTTTCTTTTACCCAAGCCCTTCCATTGCTCAGTCCTCCCTGCAAGCCAAAGAAGTGTCTTCCTGCAACATAAGCAATAGCACAACCTAAAAACCTTTGTCATTTTCTGACACTTTAGTTTGGAGGACACTCTGCAAGGGACGTAGGGAAGGAGTTTCTTGGGGCCTGAGTGTAGTTGGCCACAAGAAGTGTTGTTTAAGAGTGTTAAAGATGCTGAGCCTGGGGCCCAAGTGGCAGAGGCTCCACATATTCTTTAATAAATTGATTTTTGTGTGCATTTGTAATCTGCAGCATCTGCTAGAGTGAGGGGCCCACGGTAGGAACCCATTTTGCTTGAGTGTAGGAGCAAAACTGCCCTCTAGTCTGCTGGGTACCGCTCCTTTGTCCATAGAGCCTAGCACATAGTAGGTACCCAGGAAATAGTGACAGGCACACTGTGAAGAATTTTTTTATTCTTTTGGACCAGTAAGGCACTAATACATAAATGGTTGCTCTCTGGCCTAATCACCATGAGACTATAGCCATCTGGTAGAGTAGGAGTCAGCGAACTTTTTCCATAAATGGCAGGATAGTAGTAAACAGTTCAAGCTTGGTGAGCCGTATGGTTTGTGTTGTAAATACTCAATTCTGTTATTGTAATGCAAAAGCAGCCATAGACAACACACTGACATTTAAATAAGTGTGACTATGTTCCAATAAAACTTTATTTAAAAAACAGATGGCGGGATAGATTTGGCCCATGGGCCATAGTTTGCCAAGCCCTGTACTGGAGCATAGGAGGACAAGGACAATGCTGAGGACCAGGAAGAGGCAGAGTTAAAAAGTACATATTTATGGGGTGGGATTCTCAGGAGTTGATGTCTGCTAAGGGCATGGCTATTCTACTCTGATCCCCTTATTTACTCCAGCATACCACAGGAAGCCTGAGCTAAAATTGCCAAGAGATTCCAAAGGCAAACACAAGGCTTACTTTCCTCCAACTAGGTGGTCACTCCTATTCTTGGTTTCTCTGCTTTGTCATCTCTGACTGTATTGACCCAGAGAGTTTATAAAAATATTTCTGTCTGAACCCCTGTATATCTGCTAGGGCTGCTCTAACAAAATGCCACAGACTGGGTGGCTTAAACCACAGAGATTTATTTCTTCACTCTTCTGGAGGTTAGAAGTCCAAGATCAAGCTGCCATCAAAGTTGCTTTCTTGTGTGGCCTCAGTCCTTGGTTTGTGAATGTTCCCTCTGTCTGTGTCTTCATATGGCCTTTTCTCTGCAGGTGGAGTGTGGAGAGAGACCACTTTGGTATCTCTTCCTCTTGATAAAAACACCAGCCCTTAGACTAGGATCCTACTCTTATGACCTCATTAACCATAATTATCTCCTTAAAGCCCCTATTTCCAAATTCAGTCATGATAGAAGTTTTTGGAAAACACGTTTCAGTCCATAACAACAGATTTTTGGATTCACTGGTTTCAGGTGAGGTCTAGGTATTGATTTTTTAATGCTCAGCCTATTTCAGAAGCGCTGGTAGTCAGTTATATCTAATATCCTGGCTCTGATCTCAATATCCCAGCTCTGTCACCCTTCCAGAACTCAATTTCGGCTAATTAATCATGATTTCCATATTTGGTCAATCTCTCCAGCCCTCACTTCTAGGGAAGGAGAACTGGATAATATGTGGGAAGTAGAAACAGCAGGAGGAGATTTCCAGGTTTCTGTTTGGCTGATGGCAGGGCCATTCACTCTATAAGGAGGAGCAGGTCTACAGGATGAAGGTGATGTGTCCTGCTGACCCTGAGACCCCTGTGAGACAGTCCCATGTTGTTATCAATCAGTAAGTCTGGGATGAGAGGTCTTGGCTAGAAAGAAAGAGTTTAGTCTTTTATCAGCAAACTGTTGGGATTAAATGCATAGAAATGAATGACTGGAAATAAAAAGTGAGGAATGGAAACCTAGGGAATTCTAGCAATGAAAAGAGAAATCAAGAAAGAACTTTTCAGTGAATAAGATTAGAAGGAGGCATTTGAGTTAGTTGGAAACTTGAGGTGGGGAAGGAAGAAGAAGGCCAATGAGAAAGAAGGAAGAGGCCAATTAGAAAATGTAACCAAGGCTCGATGCCTGTGGCTCAAGCAGCTAAAGCGCCAGCCACATACACCTAAGGTGGTGGGTTCGAATCCAGCCTGGGCCCAACAATAATGGCTGCAACCAAAAAATAGCCAGGCGTTATGACAGGTGCCTGTGGTCCCAGCTACTTGGGAGGCTGAGACAGGAGACTCGCTTGAGCCCAGGAGTTGGAGGTTGCTATGAGCAGTGAAGCCATAGCACTCTACCCAGGGGGATAGCTTGAGGCTCTGTCTCAAAAAAAAAAAAAAAGAAAGAAAGAAAATGTAACCAAGAAGCAACATTTAAAAAAATCTGAAGTATCTCCTAGATTTGACAATTTGAAGGGGAGGGAACTAGCAAACTGGCAGACTTTGTGACAGGCCTGTGCTGGGTAACCTTGGTTTGTCAGCCCTGGGAGGCTGACCTCTATAGGCAGAATTAGCACATTTTCTGGCCCTTTGGATTCCAGCCGTGATTGGCCAATGGAGAACATGGGCAGGAAATGAGTGGGCAGGAGGAGTGAAAGGCTGAGAAATGTCTTCTGCTTGCTCCCTTGAGAAGAGGGCTCCTGTCTGCTGGTCCCTCTTCACAAAGAAGTCTCCCAGGCCTGCTCCTGTAAAGCCTCTTTGCCCTTTCCCTGAAGGCCTGGGATAGTGACAGCGTCCCGCTGTTACCAGCTCCTATGCTGCCACACTGTTCTTTCAACTTCCCTATATCCTCTCAGCATCTTTGTAAATACTCCCTATATTAAACTCTCCTCAAATGACCCAATTTGAGTGTCAGCCTTTTGTTTCCTGCTGGGATCCCGACTGAGGCTGGGCTCAACCCAAATTGAAGCGGGTTGGGAAATGAATGGCAGAATAGGGAATACAAAATATTATTTTGAAGAGCACCATGAAAAAGTACAGGTAATAATATAAAACTAAACCAGCATTTAAAAAGGGGATATTTTATCATTTTCGCTTCAGATTTTTTGAAAAGTGATAGAAAATCGGGATAAAATTTCTTTTTTTTCCTGTCATAACCTCCATCTCCTTTATCACTTAGCAGAAACCAGTCCTCTTATGAGTTAAGTCCAGTTTTTTTGTACTTTACTATTGGTATGTGTTTTAGAATGTACTAAATGCTGCCATACTGTATGTACCATTCAGTAGCTTTCTTTTATCAAAAATACATTTTTTAAATCTATCCATGTTGATATTTATAGAGCTGGGCCCTTTGTCTTAACTGTTGTGTAGTATTTAATTTTTTGCTGTATCTTAACGTATTTATTCCCCTTTAATGCACATTTTTATGATTCCAATTTTCCACTATTATAAACAACAATGCAATGAACATCTTTATACTTTTCTTCTAATATATGACCATTATCTCCAGGATATTTACACAGAAAAGGAATTGCTGACTGTAAGATGTGTGCATTTTATTCTTTACCAGATATTACCAAGTTGACATCTTCCCCCTGCCCGTGGCAAGGAGTTTTACAGACTTCCACGAGCAGTAGAGACAAGTTCTTATTTTCTTATTTCACAATCAAAATTTTATGTTGTCAGAAGGCCCTCACTAGATGCAGCTGCTTGATCTGGGACTTCCCAACCTCCAGAACCATGAGCCAAATACATTTCTTTCCTTTGAGAACTTCCCAGTCTCTGAAATTCTTTCATAGCAGAACTATGAAATTGACTAAGATTAAAACAGTGCTAATGCTTGATATCTCTCTTGCTTTGTAAGATTTTTGAAAGTGTGACTATTATAAAATGGTATACAGTTTATGTTTTTAAATATAATAGATAGTAGATAATACATGCACACAGTATAAAATTCAGAAGGTACAAGAGTATATACTGTAGAAAGATACCGTAGAACAGTATCTATTCCTTATGTACTGTTTTAGTCTGTTTGTGCTGCTATAACAAAATACTTCGTACAGACTAATTATAAACAATAGAAGTTCATTTCTAGGAAGTCCAAAGTCAAGATGCCAGTAGGTTTGGTGTCAGATGAGGGCCTGGTCTTTGATATCAAGATGGCACCTTGATGCTGCATCCTCTAAAAGGGAGGAATTCTGTGTCTTTACCTGGCAGAAGGACCAGAAAGGGCTGTACTTCGTGGGAAGCCTCTTTTACAAAACTCTTAATCCCATTCATGAGGGAGAAATATTCATGACCTAATCACCTCCTCAAAGACTCTACTTTTTTTTTTTTTTGTAGAGACAAAGTCTTGCTTTATCGCCCTCTGTAGAGTGCGGTGGCATCACACAGCTCACAGCAACCTCTAACTCCTGGGCTTAGGGGATTCTCTTGCCTCAGCCTCCCGAGTAGCTGGGACTACAGGCGCCCGCCACAATGCCTAGCTATTTTTTTGTTGCCATTTGGCTGGGGCCGGGTTTGAACCCGCCACCCTCGGTGTATAGGACCAGCACCCTGCCCACTGAGCCACAGGCGCCACTCAGCTCTACTTCTTTATACCACCACAGTGGTATTAAATTTGAAGGGGACACTTCATTCAAACCATAGCAGCCACCTAGATCTCTGCCCTGTTATTTATGTCTTATGCATTCTTCAAATACATTGTATGCAGTTACATGTGTATAATAAAAGATTAAAATATTTTTGTACCTCATTTCTTTTGTCTCAGTAGATTCCACACAGTTTTATAGATCCAGTGTTCCATCAGTTCCAAAGGTATAATCACCAGTGCTCTGAGGGGCTGAGGGAACCTCTATAACAAGTTTTACTCTCCTGTGGTTTCCAATGGAAGCTTGTGGACCAGGTTATTTTATCAGTGAAGATGTGATCAGGAAAACAGACATCTCTCCTCTAGATATCTCAAATAGAAAGGGGTTTATACAAGGAAACAGGCTTAAACAACTCTAGGAAAGCTGCAGGAGTGATAGCGCCCAGGATACTTCTTTCAGGAAATCTAGAAGTTCAGGAATCGCAAGGAAGCCACTGTTATTAATCTGAGCTGCTTATAGAACCAAGGGGAGGATTCTCAGGAGAACACCCAAAAGCTTAGGCAAAATTCCACCTCAGCCATCTGCTACTGCCTCCAGAAAACAATGGTTTCTCCTCTTCCCCTAACAAATTTCATGCGAGTGCCTGTCATTGGTGAAGTGTAAGCTGAATACTGTTGGCAGGATCAGGGGAATATAGTTTCCAAGTTTGTACTCCTGTGGAAAAAGACAAGAGCCCAGAAAGGCAGATATGGTACAGAGTATCCACAAGTGGCAGCTGGCAGGGTTCCCAACAGCAATCTCCCTCCTCTGACTAACACAGACAATTTTATTACTCAACTTTGTAATATTACATTCTGTCCCTATTAGGATAAATGTATTTTATGTTATAGGTTTCATAAAGATCAACTAGAATTAAGTACAAATTGCCTACTTATGAGGAAGATTTGGGGAAGAGGAAAAAAATAAGGAGGGGAAATATGCAGTTCCCCTTTCTAAGAAAGTGTCACTCACTCAAAAAACTTTGAGAATGCACTATGTGCTCATATCAGAAAGCCTGGAAAGCAGAATTTTAGGTGGACTTGTACCTACAGAGTCAAGGGATTACAAACCTGCAAGGGAATGATAAATGTCAAATTCAAGATAGAGGTTATCAACAGGGAGGGAGGGGGCATAGGCTGCTACAACTGTGTTAAGTAATATTTTAAAGTGAGTGGAGGGTACACATGTGTATTTTATTTTTACTTCTATTTTGCCTATGGCTGAAAGATCTCATAGTAAATTTTTTGTTTGTTAAAAGAACTAGTCAGGGTCTGTGTCCTTAGGGAATTTATATTTTAATCCAAGAACCTTCCTCCCCACAGACATACACACATAGGTGAAATGGAGTAAGATATGTTACTGAGCTCCTACCTTAGGCAGAACTTCCTGGGAACCAATCTTTGTGAAACTAATCAAGTAGAAAAAGAAAAATTGTGCATGAACTCTGCTAAAAAAGGTAAATTTAATATTGGTATAGCCTTTCATCTTTAATCAAGGTGATTGCTATGCTTTGGATGGGTCCCCCAAAGTTTGGGTGTTGGAAACTTCATCCTCAATGCCACAGTATTGAGAGGTAGGTCCTAATGGAAGGTGTCTAGTTTGTGAGCCCTCTGCTCTCATGAATGAACTAACTTCATTATCTCAAGAATGGGTTCATTATCTCAGGAGTAGGTTTGTTATACATATAAAAGTGCATTTGGTGCTTTCTCTCTGTCTCTCTCCCATGTGTTCCTGCCCTTTTGCCTTCTGCCATAGGATGACTCAACAAGAAGGCTCTCACCAGATGCAGCGGCTTGATCTGGGACTTCCCAACCTCCAGAACCATGGGCCAAATAAATTTCTTTTCTTTATGAATTACTCAGTCTCTGGCATTCTTTTATAGCAGAACAAAATTGACTGAGATTAAAACAGTGACCATCCTTGACATCTTTCTTGCTTTGTAAGAGAAGACATAATAAAGCTAATGCCCCACTTTATGCTGACTTTTGATGATTCCACCTCCAACAGAACACTCTATAGACTGAAGATGCAAATGTGAAGGGATATGAGGTGAGGTGGTAAACAGCATGAGGTGGGGGACAGGTGAGTTTCAAGGCAGGCTTTGGTGGACAGGAAGTAGGAAATGAAGCAAAAAGAAAGAGAAAGAAAAGAGGGGGGAAGAAGACAAGCATTCTTGAAGACAAAATTCATTTCACACTCTAAGACTAAATATAAAGTGTCACAAAAGTTCAAAAACAACAGGGTATGTTCCCTGACTTCAAGAAACTTAGAGAAGCATTTGCCCAAAGGCTGAGAATGCTTAGAATGATACTCAGCGTGGCATGTGCTTTACAGGGATGGTCTTACTTAATTTGCACACTCAGCTCAGCACTCCTAAGCTCAGGTTTTGGGCATGGACACTGAGCAGAGCAGTTCTGTAATTTACTTGTCTGCAGCAAGGACAGAACCAGCACCATTATTAACTACTGCCCTCCCCAGGCCTGTGAGACTTCAGTGGATGATGGAACTAATGACATCTCCTGGAAAAATTTGTCTCTAGAAGGTGGAAGTATTACTCGTCTATCCCTCAGTCCCCTCCCCAGATGCCATCGGTATATTTTCTGACTCTACTATTTTTTACAGCACATTTCCTTCCCTTCCTTTCCTCCCTAATCCCTTTCTCAGTGTCCATCTTCTCCTTCTGTCCTATGCCTCTCCCAAAGCCTACAAAAACATATATTCAAATAGAAAGCTATGTTTTCTAAATTTTCTTCTTCCTTTGTAATTTTCCCCTCAATTCTGTATCATTCCCATCGGCTCAGAAACAGAGTTTAGTACTCCCATCTTTAGGGAAAAAAATAGTAACTATTTTTTAAAAACCTGTCCTTGATCCCACATGCTCCTGCAACCCTATTTCTCTATTCCCCATTTACAGCAAGTCATCTTATAAAAAGTTGTCTTCATTTCTCACCTCCCATTCTCTCTTCAACCCACTTCAACTGGCTCCTGTCCCACTCTGTGCTGATATCTCCCAAATTTATATTTCCAGTCCCAGCCTTCCTTCTTAACCAGCTGCCTCCTTCACATCTAATTTGGAAGTTTTACATGCATTTCCAAGCTAACATGCCCCAGGGCAAATCCTTATTTTCCCAGCCTGACCTATTCCTCTTCTGACTTTCTTTATCTGGCAAATGGCTTCATTAGGAGCCTAAGCCAAGGGTCTGGAGACCATCTGTTCCTGGGCCCCCAGGATTGAACCCACCAAGTGCTATCCATCCTACCTCCAGAATATCCCAAATCTGTCTGCTTCTTTCCATCTCTATCCTCAGCCAAGCCACTGTCACTCTTCCTGGAATTACAGTTACAGCCACTTTATATAACCCATTCTCTACATAGTAGCCAGAGTAATATTTTAAAATGCAAATCAGATAATATCCCTCTTCTGTGTAAAACCCTTCAATGTCTTTCCTTTAAGTTTAGCATAAAATCTAGTCTTCAAGGCTCACATGATCAGGGTTATGGTCCTTTCTCTGATTAGATGACCCTCTCCTCTGTTCACCAAGCTGCAGCCATACTTCTGACCTTTCTGTTCCTTGAATATGTTAAGCTTTGCAGCTTCTGCTGTTTGCTCCCTCTGCTTGGATCATGAATTCCCTTGGTCTCCCACAGCTGGATTTTCTCCAGTATTTGGGTCTCAAAGGTCACCTTCTCAACCTTCTAGCACCATCCAATTTAATTTATGTATTATCACTCTGTCCTCTTTTATTTTCATGTGAAAACTTATTACCACCTGATGTCCTAGACCAGGTGTCCTAAAACTACGGCCCGCGGGTCATGTGCAGCCCGCCTAGGACATTTATCTGGCCCACCAGGTGTTTTTGCTACCACTGCCTGTCCTGCTTAGCAACTGACTCATCCCAGGGCCCTCAGTCCAGCCCTCCAAAGGTCTGAGGGACAGTGAACTGGCCCCCTGTTTAAAAGTTTGAGGACCCCTGTTAGACGCTAGAATACAAACTCTGTGGGAAATAGAGAACCTTATCATTCTTGCCCTTTGCCACATGCCCAGCACCTAGAATGATGCCTAGCACGTAGTAGGCACTCGATAAACAGTTGCTTGATTATTCAAAGGTAAGCTCCTTGAAATCTGGGACCATTATGACTCATAAACTTCTAGGTAACTTTTCCCAACTACTTAATCACTTTGTCACATTACAATCTCTCAAAATATGATTCATGGTGATTAAAACATATATAACACATCTACCTTAAAAATTCTGGAGAGACAAAGGGGAAGAGAAGAACTTAATGGATGCTTTCATTTTAATAAAATGTTATTGTGATAAATCTAACTGCAATCCCCCGAATATGGGCATCATTTCTGGGTTTGGGGTCCAAGCTTTTGAATTAATAGTGGTGGACAAGTCCCAGAGGCAAAGCATTTTCCAACCTCCGGAGCCTATCATCCTGGCCTTCCATTCCCCCTTCACTTTGTGAACTAGAGGAGCAATGAGTATTTGTTTTGAGAATCTTTCTCTTCTATCAAGAAAACAATGTCCATAACCCATGCTCTGAAGAATTTTCTAGGGTTTCAGAGTCTATATTATGAAACACTTTTCAAAAGTGGGTTATGGGTACTTTTCTATCCACTCTGTGTAACTCTAATAGATTGTGTAATGCCTCACGAAGGTCCTGGACGCTCACCACCCACATCTCCAGTCTAAAACTAGGTTATGAGTAAAATGAAAACTCTGCAAAAAAAAAAAAAAAGCCTTTAACTTCTCATAAAGTCCTCAGTTCAATTCATATCTCGCAGGCATGGAAATACAGATTGTGTAAAGAGGTCAAGAATCTAAATAATTATTCAGCTAGCAACCAAGCGGTAATAGACCCTCCCTTTGAAATTGTGGAAATTCTCATTTCCACACAAAAGCAAAGAGACTACAGTGGCTGAGTGACGTTAGCAGGCAAAAAGCTGAAAGGATATTTTCCTTAATTACCGGATCACTCCTGCCCAGCTTTAACCAGCTTGAAGCAAGCCTGACACACACACCTAGGGTTTGGGCTGTTAGGGTGGAGGAGGGGTGGGATGGAGTGGAGAGGCTTTATCTCGTGAACCATGGATAGCTTGGGAAAGTGCCCAAGTGAAAACAATTGAATACCAACTAGTTTTCCCACAAGGCTGGCAGAGCTTTCCATAAACTGTTAAAATCCAACTACTTTGTAAATTCTATGAAGACATCTTAAAAGCCCTACTCTCCCCCCTCCAAATGTCTTCACTCCAAGAAGTTATCTTGGGAAGATATCATTATCTTCAAACCGCAACAACAAAGCTCCTAAGCCTCCCCATCCTGAAATTCTTGAACCCTGTGCTCCACCCTAATTCAGTTTAGGAAACTGATAAGCAGCTGTAAAAATAAAGCGTAAAACATTCTCTCCCATTCAATTCGGTGGCATAATGTGCACTTTTTAAAAAAGGGCCAGGAGGTTGTTCTTTTCCATTTTTTAAAAAAAGTGACGGACCAAAACACAGCTAAACAACCATACATATTATAAAGCGATTTGTGCCTCCTCTAGCTTGCATGTAGCTCATGGTTGTATGTATGTATTCATTTAAAACTTGTATTATCAACATTGTAACACACCCACAAAAGTAGAGAAACTGGTACAATGAACCCCATAGGTACTTAACTCAACATCTAGCTTCAACGATTATCAACATAAATTCACTCTGTTTTAATGTTCTTACAATGAAACACAAGATCTAGCTGTGAGAATATTGCCCATATAACATTTAATGTTTTACAATACATAATAATGTCTTTGGAGTTTTTGGTCCAAAGAGTAAAAGCTCACAAATTCTGACTCATTAGCTACAACCCTACCCAAACTACTGAAAAGCTGCATTTGGCAACATTTTTAAAGGCAGTTTTATCACTTGCAAGTTAAAGAGTATCATAAAAGTATTGCCAAGGAGAGGTCTTGTCAGATTTGCCTTAATAAACATACACATGATAATGGTAAAATTAATTATCTTTGCATGCAAAAGGTGCTTCTAGAATAATTAAAGATGGATTAATCATCGTGGGCTGCCATAACAAAATACCTTAGACTTGTGGCTTAAGTAACAGAAATTTATTTTCTCATGGTTCTGGAGGCTGCGTGTCTGAGATCAGGGTGCCAGTGCAGTCGAACTCTGGTGAGGACTCTTCCTGGCTTGTGCACAGGCATCCTCTCTCTGTGTCGTCACATGGCAAAGAGACACCAAGTTCTCTGATGTCTCTTAAAAGGACACTAATGTTACCATGAGGGCCATTACCTAGAGGGTTAAAGCTACAACGTGTGATCTTGGGGGGCGGGGGGGACGATTCAGTCCATAGCCAAAGGCAAGTTTTTCCTTCCTCATTTCTTCATAAAATACAATTATGTCGACATTATTTACTTGCCTGGCAAACCATTTCTCGTCATGGTGAAATACAAACTTTAGACAAGTTGATAACAAACATCACAAATCCCGTATTAGATAAATATTTTTAATAGGTTTCAGAAAATAGGAAATAACCTGTCTCTGTTGCTCTTCTCTTTGGAGATACATTTTCCCTGAAATAAACTCAGTACGGACAACGTGGGGTTTGAATTGTGCAGATCCAATTACATGTGGATTCTCTTCTCTTCTCTTCTCTCCTTTTTTATTTATATATTTATTTTTGAGACATAGTCTTTGTTGCCCAGGCTAGAGTGCCATGGCATCAGCCTGGCTCACAGCAACCTCAAACTCCTGGGTTCAAGTGATCCTTCCACTTCAGCCTCCCAAGTGGCTGGGACTAAGGGCACCCACTACAATTCTTGGCTGATTCTTCTATTATAAGTAGAGACAGGGTCAGGCCCTTCCTCAGGCTGGTCTCAAACTCCTCAGCTCAAGCAATCTTCCTGCTTCGGCCTCCCACAGTGCAAGAATTACAGGTGTGAGCCACTGCACCTGGCTTACATGTAGATTTTCTCCTGCCTCTGCCACACCTGAGACAGCAAGACCAACCCCTCCTCTCCCTCCTCTTTCTCAGTCTGCTCAACATGAAGATGAAGAGGGTAAAGACCTTTATGATGATCCATGTCTACTTAATCAATAGTACCCTTATGATTTTCTTAGTAACATTTTCTCTTCTCTAGCTTACTTTCTCATAAGACTACAGTACATAATTCAGATAACATGTAAAATATTTATTAATTAACTATGTTATCGGTAAGGCTTCCTGTCAACAGTAGGCTATTCGTAATTTAGTTTGGGGTGAGTCAAAAGCTATAGGTGAATGTTTGATGACAAGGGGTTAGCACCATCTTTTTTTTTTTTTGAGACAATGTCTCAGTATGTCACCCTTGGTAGAGTGCCGTGGCATCACAGCTCAGCAGCCTCAAACTCTTGGGCTTACCCGATTCTCTTGCCTCAGCTTCACAAGTAGCTGGGAACACAGGTGCCTGCTACAATGCCCAGCTATTTTTTGGTTATAGTTGTCATTGTTGTTTGGCGGGCCTGGACTGCATTTGAACCTGCCAGTTCCAGTGTATGTGGCTGGTGCCCTAGCTGCTTGAGCTACAGGTACCAAGCTGGTGATTAGCACCTTTAATGTTGTTCAAGGGTCAACTGTAATAATGGGTAGATAGGAACAGAGTGAGACTTGCTTTCACTATAAAGTCTAGTTTGGAACTTTGATATACTTAAATATCAAATCTCATTAAATAATGCTCAATAGAAAGACTAAGATCTTCCAGCTGGGCGCCCATAGCACACTAGTTACCGCGCCAGCCACATACACTGAGGCTGGCAGTTTTGAACTCAGCCTAGGACCCCTAAACAACAGTGATAACTGCAACAACAAAAAAATAGCCAGGCCTTGTGTTGTGGCGGGTGCCTGTAGTCCCAGCTACTTAGGAGGCTGAGGCAAGAGAATCACTTGAGCCCAAGAGTTAATGTGAGCTGTGATGCCACAGCACTCTACCCAGAGTGACATAGTGAGACTCTGTCTCATTAAAAAAAAAAAAAAAAAGACTAGGATTTCTCAAAGTAACCAGAGATGAAACCTTGCTTGTGTTTTGCTAATGATTTGTGCTTGCTTCAGCAGAACATATTTTAAAATTGGAACAATACAGAGAAGATTAGCATGGCACCTGAGCAAGGATGACAACCAAATTGATGAAGCGTTCCATGTTTTTGTTTTTGTTTTTTAAGATCAGTATTGGTTTTTATTGGCCGAAATTAGGATGCTTACCAAGAGACTTGGAAAAAAATCAGACTCTCACAATTTCCCTTGACTTTTAGTGATTCATTGCTCCACTCCTGTCCTAAGTCATGGGTTCCTGTGGCTGCCCAGCCCTTGGTGGCTGAGCTCTCCCACCTAGGTGACCTACTGGAGAAGTGACCCTACTCAACAGTTGCAGAGCACTGTTGAAAACTCACCTTAGGATCCCAAGGGGCATCAGTTCTCCTTATAAGGACCCTCTGGAGATGAAAGTGCTTTAGGACGCAAGACCAAACCTTGCGAACGGTGAGTTGCCAACACGTTGAGACAGAACCTAAGAAGGATCTGTAACTGACCATAGGAAATCCTGTCCTGACGTTTTGCTAGAAGTTGGAAGCAGGTGTGGAAAATAAGAATGCTTAGGTTCTTTGTGCTGTTCTAGCAGCACAAACTAACTAGAATACAGCTCACAGATTATTATATGTGTCCTGATTACATTTAATATACTGTATTATTGCTTGAGAGCTAAGATCATGGGCTTGGGACTTCAGGGAATTCTGAGTTCAAATTCTGACTCCAGCTTTAGTAGGTGTGTGACCTCAGCCTAATTACTAACCCCTTCCATTATTTTTTTAATGTGTAAAATGCAGATAATATTATCTACCTTCACTAAGTGGTTGTAAGGGATAAATAAGACAATAGTATATACAAAAAGCTTGGCATTGTGTTGGGGATAGAGGTAGAGCCAAATAAATGGTACTATTATTAGCTTAGCATAATTGAACTTCAGCAATTATAATTAACTACACTTGCAAAATCTGAGTAAAAGGTTGCTTTACTTATTTATCTCAACAACCAGAGACACCTTCTCCAGAGGAGGAAGGTATTTTTTAGAACTTTCCTCAGTGTTAGTTTGCATATCTTCAGGGTATTTTAAAAAGTGCTAAGCAGTTTTTCTTAGCACTTTATAGTATCCTTCTGGTTCATAGGATTTTTGTAGCTTATTTGCCACTTACATAAGAAGCTCTGTCTTTGCAGGAAATAGTGGGAATATTTACCAAGTACTTTTCCGAAGTTAAGTAATAAGAAATTCAGGCAAGGTTCTGGGGATACATACCTAGTGCAACAACATAAATAAGGGGTCTCAATGTAATATACAAAACCACAAAAAAGAATAGTTTACTTCCCCAGTGGTATATAGAAGTTTCCCGAATGGGATACCTTTAACTATCACAATCACAGTGGTAAGACCAGCTTGAGCTGTCAGTAGCCCCACGGCGGTGCACTGAATGAGACAGCCCAGCCTAGGTTGGCTTCTATTTCTCATGTATAGTAAGGAAAGCAGTATTTGCCTTAGTGAGTGCGAAATTCATCTGTTGATTTCAAGGGGAAAACTAGAGGTCAAAGATTAAGTGAGAAGATAGAAAATCTTTCAGTAAAACATCACGGAAGTGGCAGTAGGAAAATGATGAAAATGATGCTCTTGAGCCCCATTTCCCACCCGTGAGGTGCTTGAGAAGAGCGGGTCAGATTAAACCAGAGCCAAAATGGGCCAAGAAACAAAAAGTGTTCAGTCCTGCTTTGCGCTCTCCTTGCTTACTGAAAACATTTTCTGAGTATTAAGAACTGCGACGGGGTGTTGGAAGAGTCTGTGTTTATGAATAGTGTAAATCAAATTTTACTAATTGAATTCTGAAATGGGGGGTGGGGGTGATTAGAAAATTAGGGAGTAAAATGCTTCGTCAGTGTGAAGCCTTGCCAGCTGCAGCAGTCGGTGTCATAATATATCCCTGGGTGGAATTATGGTGTACTGATGCCAGCGGTGTCCCAGTTAATCAGATTTAGTAGCATACTGGACAGCCAGGCAAGCTTGGTGGGCCTGTGACTGTGTGTTACAGGAGGTTATGTTCAGTCTTTTTCATCCTAAAGGCTGTCACCCAGTGTTCCTCAATCCTGAGTACTAGAATAACCCCTTCTAAAGGTGAATACAAATTCTCCACTAATTTTTACATTTACTTAAACTGTTTAAATTATTTCTAGTATGTATGATGTTATCTTAAAGTGCACAGAAATAAAACCAAGTACCAACTCTTAATAGTTATAGCTCTTATAAACCGAAGACTTTTTTTTCAGGTTAAATTTAAACAAAACTATGAAGCCAGTGATATTTAAATTGACAGTACTAATTTAATGAGATGGATGGTGTTATTTTGCCAAAATGAATAATTGATTACAATATAAAGATGATATGGGTTGCCTCAGGGCAGATTCTTTTGATTTTGGTATATTTATAAAACTATCTTGCTCAACTTTTCTTTATTAAGAACCACTGTGTTCATGAAGGTCATCTAATAGTTCAAATAAAGAACTATAGATGAGGCTCGGTGCCTGTAGCTCAACAGCTAGGGCGTCAGCCACATACACCAGGACTGGAGGGTCAGGCATTGTGGTGGCTGCCTATAGTCCCAGCTACTTGGGAGGCTGAGGCAAGAGAATCACTTAAGCCCAAGAGTTTGAGGTTGCTGTGAGTTGTGATGCCACAAACTCTACCAAGGGTGATATAGTGAGATTCTGTCTCAAAAAAGAAAGAAAGAAAGAAAGAACTATAGATGAGCATCATTCCCACACTATGGTCAACTCATCCTTTCTCGTTTGCTAGGAACCAGTGGGGACCGCTGCCCCATGTCAATCTGATCAGAAACACAATGTAAACATGAATAAAATCATGAAGCGGTACTCAGTTAGAAAGTGATGGACTCATTCTTTGTGAAAATGTTCTACAGTAGCCCTTACCACACATAGCTATCAAGCACTTAAAGTAGGCTAATGCAGCCAGAAATAGAATTTTTAATAAATTCCGATTTAAATCGCCTGTTGTAGCCTCTGTATTGGATACTGCGGAGTCCTAGTTCTTACCTTTATTATTACTTTTTTATATTATCATAGGGTGACCAGACGTCCTACTTTTGGCGGGACAGTCCTGATTTTTAACAATTTGTCCTGTGTCCTATAGTATTTTTAAAATGTAGTGATTTTTGGAAAGAATGAACGAACAGGCAGGAGAACAGTAAGGGAAAATACGGTTTTTGGCTGCCATGTGGCTATTTCAACAGGATACAAGTTTTATATTATTTTTGTTAATTTTATAATGTTAAACTGTAATAATAACAAATAATTGTTGAGAAGTGATTATTGAGAACTGCTTATCAAAGTTTGCA
>CAUYQV010053686.1:0-10114 GCA_963574575.1 Galagoides demidoff
TAAATTTAAATCTAAGATTTCTTTGCTCAGCTTCTTATTGGGGGATCTATCCAACACTGCCAAAGGAGTGTTAAAATCTCCGATTATGATGGAGCTGGGAGAGATCAAGTTGCTCATGAGGAGTTAGAGTCTCTTTTATAAATTGAGGTGCATTCTGGTTGGGTGCATAGTTATTGATAATTGAGATCTCATCATATTAAGTATTGCCCTTAACAAATATAAAGTGGCTATCTTTATCTTTGGTTACTTTTATTGGTTTAAAACCTATTGTATCTGTGAACAAAATTGCAACACCTGCTTTTTTCTGCTTTCCATTAGCCTGGAATATAGATGACCATCCCTTCACCCTGAGTCTATATTTGTCTTTTAAGGTAAGATGAGATTCTTGTATACAACAGATGTTTGGTCTAAGTTTCTGTATCCAGTCAGCCAATCTGTGCCTCTTTAGAGGACAATTTAAGCCATTCACATTGATAGAAATTATTGATAAGCCTGGTAAAATTTTAGGTATCGAGTTGTTTGAAAATCCAGTGGACATTTTCAATCCTTTTGCCACTGTGGAAATTGGAATTTGATCAATAGTTTCTGAGTTAGTTTACTTTTCTGGTAGAGGATTGCACTGGTCATTATGGAGGATAGGTCTGAGAATATCCTGGAGAGCTGGTTTAGTTATGGCAAATTTCTTCAATGTGTGAATGTCATTAAAGTATTTAATTTCTTCATCATAAATGAAACTCAGTTTAGCTGGATATAGGATCCTAGGTTGAAAGTTATTTTGTTTTAGGCGATCAAATGTCGATGACCACCCTCTTCTGGCCTGAAAGGTTTCAGTAGAGAGGTCTTCAGTCATTCAAATATTCTTCCCCTTGTAGGTTATGGTTTTCTTACATCTAGCTGCTTGCAAGATTTTCTCTTTCGTATTAACCTTAGTGAAGTTAATTATGATGTGTCTGGGGGATGTCTTATTCAGGTTGAGTCGTGCTGGGGTTCTGAAGCTGTCTGCTATATGAATTTCAGGATCTCTTGGCATATCTGCAAAGTTCTCTTTCATAATTTCATAAAGAAGAGGCTCTGTGTTTTGTGAAGCAATTTCTTTGCCTTCAGGGATTCCTATAAGGTGAATATTAGTTTTCTTTGAATTATCCCAGAGCTCTCTGACAGAATGATCCATTTTTGCTTTCCATTTCTGATCCTCTTTGGACACTTGGGCACATTCAGAAGTTTTGTCTTCTTCGTCTGAGATCCTTTCATCTGCCTCCTGCACTCTATTACCAAGGGATTCTACTGTATTTTTCAGATCTTTGAGGGCTGCAATCTCTTGCCTCAATGTTTCAAAATCTTTGGTGGTTTTGTCTTTGAAGTCGTTGAATTCTTGAGTGAACTTTCGGAATGCTCTTTCAATTTCTAATTCTATCTTTGCCTCTATTCTATTAATCTTATTTGCAATCCAAATTCTGAATTCAATTTCTGACATCTCAGTCATCTGTTTATAAGGGGATCTTAAGTTTTGTCTGCCACATCCTTTCTTGGGGGGGGGTGGTTAACCTACTCTGGTTATTCATATTACCAGCCATATCCTTTCTTGGGGGGGGGGGTTGATCTACTCTGGTTATTCATATTACCAAAGCTTTTCTGCTGATTCTACCCCATGATTATTTTACCCTGTTTGGCATTTCCCTTTGAGCTTTGTCAAGGACCTGTATGTTGTTACAGTCTGAGAGACTCGGGACCTGCTTGGTGTGGTGTGGCTAAGTGGCTCTGTCTTATTTTCAGCTGGTCTCTGTCCTACCCTAGTTCATCAGTTACTCTTGGTTGAAGTCTCAGCTGTGGAGAAATACCAGCAATTAAGTCACCCCGCCCCACCCCCAACAACAACTGGGCAAGGAAAATCAAAACTTCCCTCAACCATACACTCAGGGTGCCACTTTGGATAGTGCTTGGGTGATTTGCCCAGTTCAAGGGGTCCAAATTGGTTGTCCCAGTCAGCACCAGTCTCAGGTGGGAGAGTTCAAATGTCTCCGGCAGGGAGATAAGAGGGGTCTGCTGGCAGCTCAGATATAACTTGCTCTAGTGCTCCATGAGGGTAAAAGGACCCACCCAGCAAATGAATTAGTCTGGGAAGGTTGATACCTCCTTCCCCACCTTGCCCCCAGTCACTGGTAATCCCACAGGGCTGTGACTCATTTCATTCCAGTGAGCAACTGCTCCTGGGTTTACGGCTGCCAGAGTCACCCGGAGATTTGAGTCCAGCAGGGGGACCTTGAGTGTTTAATTTAGGCTGGAGAAGTTCACTCAGTTCCAGTCCTGTGCCTTCTTTCCTGGCTAAATTCCTCTGCAAGTCAGAGGTTGCTAGAGCTGGTAAGAAACTAAGTCCTCGGCAGCAAGCAATTAGAGTTTACACTCAGGTGTCAATTCCAGCCTCTACCTGCTCACAGCCTTTGTCTCAGCTATATTCCCCTGAGGGCTACGTGCTAATGGTCTCTTTACTCACAAAGTTCCCAAGTCCATTCTGCCAGTGGCTGCTGTCCAGAACCTCTGGTTGCCCAGAGAGACAGGGTGTGCCTATCTGGAATGGCGTCAGGCAGCTCCTGTATGGCTTTCTCTGAACTAACTAATGTTCTTCTCCTCGCTCCCATGCCAAAGAGTCAGCACAGAGCAGCACCAGCCCTTTCCCCCTCCACTCTTCTCAAGGAAATGCCCAAGAATCTGGACTCCATGGGTGACAAACCTCCAGACTTCGGGGTGAAAGTGGGGAGGGGAATCCTCAGAGTTCAATGTTGCAGGTAGGGAATATATACAGTTTTACCATTTTATGCCTGGCAGGAGGGTGCCATGGCACACCAGCAGGGGTAGGAGTACCAGTTTTTAGGGAGTCTCTCCCATGGGATAGAGTGGGAGGATGTTTGAACTCTGCTCACTTGTTTGTATGTAGTACACTGTGAGCCCTTCTTGTAGGGGAGGGGACTCCCATCCACTTGGTGGTAGATTTTGTACTTTTTGATTGTATTTTTTGGGTCGCAGCTCGCCTCAGCAAGGTTGAAGTGTGTTCTTCAATCTTCTCTCTTGGCTCAGCTCCAAACCATCAGCTCCCTTGCTAAACTTCTGTCCTTTAAGTCTCCTTCTGGATGGGAGCCTCCGTAAAAAGCTGGCTACAGTCCGCCATCTTGCTTCCACCCCTGTTTATTTTCTATTTGGAGGATCTGTCCAAAGGGGTGTTGAAATCTTCAGCTATTACAATGCTATTGTTTATCACTTTGTTGAGATCAAATAGGTTTTGCTTTATGAATCTGGGAGTATCTGTGTTAAGTGTGTAGCCATTTAGAATTGTTATGTCTTCTTGTTGAATTGTTACATTTACTATTATATAATAATCATCTTTGTGTTTCTTTTGCTGATTTAAAGTCTATATTATCTGATATGAGAATTGCTATGCCAGGTTTCTTTTGGTTTCTGTTTGCATGGAATATTCTGTTTCATCCCTTCACCTTGAGTCTGAATGAATCTTTGTGAGTTAGATGTGTTTCCTTGTGATAACAGATACTTGGCTTGTATTTTTTTTATCTATTCAGGAAGCCTATATTTTTTGAGTGGGGAATTAATACCATTCACATTTATAAAAAGAATTGATAAATGACGTGTATTTCTGATCTTCCTTGTGAGTAGAGCTTTATTTCTCTGTTTTACCTCTTGACCCTTTGTGGTAATTGCATAGAGATTATTATAGTATCCAGAGATCACATTTTGTATTTCTGTGGTATTGGTTTTGATTCTTCTTTTTCATTCCTGATTGAGCTAATTAGAGCCTTTAGTCACTAAAGGTTCTGACCTTTAGTTTTGGGGGATTTTTACACTTAGGCGCATTTATTGTGCATGTAGAGTATAGGTTTGGGTACTTCTTGCAGGGCAGATCTGGACTTGGTGAATTCTCTCAGCATTCCTTTGTCTGGAAAAGACTTAATTTCAAATGCAAAACGTTTGCAGAATGCAAAATTCTAGGCTGGCTGTTGTTTGTTTTAAGAAGATTGAAGATGGAAGTGTACTCCCTTCTGGCTTATAAAGTTTTTGTTGAAAAGTCTACTCTTATGATGATGGGTTTTCCCTTGTAGGTCAGTTGTCCCTTATATCTTACATCTAAGTGCTTGTAGGATTTTTTCTCTTACTTTGATTTTGACTTTGGCCAGGTTGAATACAAGAACTATGTGTCTTGGAGACATCCTGTTTGCTATGAGTCTTCCATAGTTCAATGATCATCTTGTATCTAAATGTCTGGTGATACTGGGAAAGTTTTCCCTGATAATTCCTCAAATAGATTTTTCCATGCGTTTAGCACTTTCTTCTCCTTTGGGGACACTTAAAATTTACATGTTTGTTCACTTCGTGTTTTCCCTTATCTCTCTAAGGAATTTCTCTGCCCTTGTCTTTTGCTTCTCTTTCTCTTTAAATGATTGGGTTATCTTGAGAATCTTTTCTTCAAGCTCTGAGATTCATTCTTATCCTTAGTTTAATCTGTTGCTGGAATAGTCTGCATTTTGAAAATCCCTGAATGACACTTTCATTTAAGTTCATTAATATCCTTTCTAATTTTATCAGGGTCTTTGGTGACTTTTTCACTAATTTCCTGAAATATTTTTTGGGCTTATTGATTTTCAACTTTCTCTTCAATTCCATTCATCTTGTTTGCCATCTGCACTCTGAATTCCATTTTTGTCATTTCAAAAATATCACTGTTGTAACTCCATTATGATCCCTTGGACATGTTGATCTGTTTTTATTTTTAATGTTGCCAGAGTTTCTCCCCCCCCCCCCAGTTTCTTCTCATCTGAAATCTCTCTCTCTCTCTCTCTCTCTCTCTTTTCTTCCAAATATGAGTTAATAGATTTGTAGAACTCTTGATCCTTGTTGGGCCAACCAGATCTGGGTTGGCCAGGAGGCAAGGTCTGGCTCAGTGGGCATGGGGAGTTTGAGGGGGTGGTTATTGGAGGCCAGAGGACAGAGTCAGGACTAGCAAGAAGCAGGCACCTGTGTCTGGCAACTGGCAGTCATCCATGGGAAGTTAAAATCCCAGTTCTCTGTGCCTAGATCAGGACCTCCTGAAGCAGTCACCCCAGATCTTACTGGTCAGAGTCTGCTGTTCCATAGGTGGGACCCTCAGGGGTAGGACTGGGTTGGAGCCAAAAGGAAACCCCCTGAGCTTGAAGTAGCACTGTGCAGAAGTTGGTGGATCCTTCTTAGAGAGAAGGGTCAGGACAAAGCAAGAAGGAGGCAGTCAAGGTTAGAGGGCAGAGTCTTGGTTGAGAAAGCTACAGGCTGCTCTTTGGCACTGGGCTTCCATGGGCTGAGTTTATCTTCAGTGGCTGAGTCAGCTGGGGCTCTCTATGCCCACTCAGGGCCTGTCATCTGACAACATTTGAAAATAGCATCTCTTCCAGAACAAGTCCTTCCATAATCCTAAGAACTGAATGATGGATAGAGGGAAGAAAAATTATGTAGAATATGGTATAAGATTATTTCTGAAACACACAAACCATCTGCCTTTCCTATATTTTTTCCACCAAGAAGACACATCTGACCTGGACCTAGGGATATGAGTCTCACTGAAATCAATATGGAATTGCACTATTCCATGTTCTGTGGCATTTACTTTCTTTTCTTTAGCAGACATCATTTACAGAGTTTGGGGTATATTCTGAATTTCTAAGGTAGAAATGGAGAACCTCCATAATGGAGTTACAACTTCTATTCTTAGGGTAGATTCTTAATTTCTATGAATCTAAAAGGTATGCCCCACACTAGAGACATTTATGATATGATAAGAGATAGAGACACATAGGCACTGAACTTGTAATGTGGTAAAAGCTTCACTAAAGGTATGTACAAAATAGTTGAAAAACATGGCAAGGAGTTGTTAATTCTGCCCAAGGCTTCATAATTCCTCCATTAGACACAGCTCCTTGAGAGTGAGATGCCCTTTCTCTTTTTCTCTTCTTTCATTACTGGAAATAATTTTGAGCATTTGTGTGTTGAATAAATGGATGAGTCAAGGCTTGTTTGATGAATAAGAGTTTTCTATACAGAAGAGGGGAAGATGAGAAATCTAGACTGAGGGAACAGCATGTACAAGGGCATTGAGGCTTAAACTGTGATTCATCCACTGTAGGACAAATAAAAGAATCTGAGGGTGCTTGGGTGGCAAGAGATGAGAATGAAAAGCATCCAAGGGTAAATTTGGGGGGAAGCTCAAATGTAGCACGAAAGAGTTCAGAGATTACCTTGAGATATAGGGAACCATGTATCATAGATCAGCCTGAGTTGATGGCAGAGGTGGGAGACACAAACAATCACATGAAAATTTATCTATATTTCAGAAATAATACCCAAGGAACTCAGTAGAAAATGGATTTATGGTGGGGGAGATAGGCAGGGAGATCATTTAGAAGATTATTATTATTACAGTGTAAGGGAGCTTAAACTAAGTTAATATCGGTGTGGATGCAACCCAGACAGTTGATGGGTTCCAAAGTTATTTTGGAGGTAAAATTGGCATAGCTTGCTGTTGGGGTAGAAGTTGGGTTGTTGAAGAGTTAGGCCTGATTTATAGCCTGGAGAACTGTGTGGAATATGGTACCAATGGTGGAAATGGGAAATAAAGTAGGGACTTGGATAGATGGGTGGGAGAATGGGGAGGAAAATGATGGATCATTGAAGATATTTTCAACCTGATTGGCAAATCCAAACCTCAAGCCTCTTTTTTTCCTTGCTAATACCAAGTCCAAGAAAGAGGGCCATTCAGATAATCTGCTAAAAGAAGGGCTTATGTAATCTATTGACTTCCCTGAACCGAGGCTCGTAAAGAGATTATGTCCATTTGAAAAATGATATTAAATTACTCTATTTGGGCTTACATTTCTCTTTTTCTTTCTATTTCATAGTCCTCTAGTTTTTGATTTCAATTTTATTGGTCATTAAACTGGTTATCAAATATTTAATGTTAAGAATAGCTATCATTACAATCTTCCTGGCACCATGCCATGCTGTATACTATGCATACCACTTCTGTTTGGAGGAAGTAGTTTATGATTCCTATTTGACAAAATCTGAATCTCAGAGAAAGTGACTTGTTCAAGGTCATACATCATACATCAGGTAAAGCCAGGTGTTGAATCTGATTCCTCTAAGTCTACAATGCACATTCAGCTCCATATTTTCAAACTGTTTGTCATAGCTCATTAGTGGATTGTAAAATGAATTTAATATCAATTAGCATTTTAGGAAATAGAATAAAATTTTAAAATATCAATATGCATCACCCATAATTAAAGTGTGTTATTGTTTTGTAAAACTTTTGCTTTTATCTTTCACAACTACATACACAACTAAGATTGTGATTTGTGCATGTGTCCTGTATTGGGGTGAGTGTGGGTTAGAGAGACTCCAGGCAAGGAAAGCCCTTCAGTTTGGGATTATAAAGTTCTCAGAGGAGATGTTGTTTTTCTTGATCCTTAAAGGGTGGTAAGGTTTGGGTAGACAGAGGAGAACAGGGCCATTCTGAACAAGTGACTGTTGCATTTCATATTGTGCTGTCTTTTGAATTTCCTTCTAGGGATTATATTTTGGAGACTTTAAGCAAAACCAAAGTTCAAGGAATGGAATTGGCACTGAGCTCTCCTCTGATAGACATTTGTTGATTTTTGCCCATGTAGCACCTCCTTCCCTTCTTAAAAGATTCTCCATTTTCTTTGGGAAATTAGCTATCTAGTTGAGGAAAACACTTGGATGTTGCTGGGGGACTAGTTTGCTTCTAGTCAGACAACTGCCATGAGCTAAGAATGGCTGTAATCATTTGTACCTGCTGCCCGGTGTTGCTCTGATTGTAATGTCCTGGAGCAGCAGGTTAGTGCTGCTTGCCATGGGGTTCTCTAACTTTCCATCCTCCTCTAATCCCTCTAATGAAGTGTCCTTGATTTTAAGTTAGAACCATAACCAGAACAGTGACCTAAGTCTTTTCTCATCTTATGTCATTGAAATTCTCCATAACACACCTGCCTAATGAATGTTTTCCAGAGAAGGGAACTGAGGCTTGGTGGGAGGCCCTGGGAAGAGATAGAACTGGAGTTTGAACATTGAGCACAATGTTCTTTATTTTTTTCATCACTGCCTCTCCAGAGCTGGATAAGCTTTTGTGCTTAGAAGGTTTTATGACCCTAAGGTATCCTCTCAGTTGTTGTTAAAATGACTAAAACATGTAAATGATTGCCTTAATACAAAGAGAATGTTTTCATAAAAGAAAAAGACTTAAACTGAAGTTTCCTGGCTAAAAAAAATTAAAATCACTCAATCAGCAAGACTGAGCCTCCTCCCTCTTTCAGGTTATTTACTGGGGATTCTGGGCAGGAGTTTAGATAATTGAAAGGATTAGAATGAAGGAATGAAGGAGAGAGGAAACATGCCCTCAGGCAGAAAGGGAACTGGAGATGAGAAAGTACGTCCTGAGAAAGCAGAAATGGGCAATGCAAAATTATTTTCAAAGACATGAAGAAGAGAGAGGTTAGGGCAGGGTAAAGAAAAAGAGGAGGAGGTAACAGAAATATGTGGAAGAAAAAAGCCTAGAGATGGAATGAAGTTTGGTCTGGTTTTAATTTATGTCAATTGACAAATCCGTGAAAGTTGTTCTCAGCATGGATATCCCCTCTGCAGTGTAAGTAACTGGAACCAGTTCAGAATGCATTCTTTTCCTCTTCTTAAAAATATGATATACCCTATAGACAGAGGCAACACCAATAAACTTCCCTGCCTCTGGCTCCAAATTCTCCACATCTCTTCCTCCCCCTACCCCACAACACATTCTGTTCCTGCCTATAATTCAGAACTAGCATAATTAGGGGAATTAAGGATATGCATGAACATCCAATCTATGTGTGGTTAATTGTGCTGTCAAACCAAACAGATAAAGATGAACGGTGAATGAGCAAAATTCCTCTCCTAAGATTTTGTTGAAAACTTTTGATCCTTAAAGACTTCACCCATTTCCGGCACTTTCTCTAACTTTGAGGTCAGGATGAAAGAAAAAGTATGTTCAATTGTGTCAATTGTATTCAAGTGTATTTTTTTTTTTTTAGCTTGGTAAAATCTGAAAAGATTTTAGGGGTGATTAGGTAGACGTGTATAGAGGTTTTTCTACAGAAAGTTAACCTGCTGACTGACTGTTAAGGGTAAATTAGTGGAAGTGGGAAGATTAAGGGCAATTAATTGACAGAAATTTAACAACTGGAAAAAAACAACTACAGCTCAATAAGACAGTGAACAATCTGGGAGAAAAATGAGTGAAAGGCATGATCAGAATACCACAGCAGAAGAAATATACAACTTTTTCATAAGCATACAAACATAATCTAATGAAGAGACTACAACTTAAACCATGGGAAGATAGGTTTTTACATATATGAATGTGGCAAAAATTAAAAATTCATGCAATACTAAAGGTTGGTAAGGATGTAGAGAAAGAGGACCCTCACACAGTACTGGCAGAAGTGTAAATGGGATGAATCACTTTGGGAAAGAGTTTGGTATTTCCTAGTGAGGTACGTTTGCATCAATGTGGGTGAATCTCAGAAACACAACATTGAGGGCTAGGTGCGGTTGCTCACACCTGTAATCCCAGCACTCTGGAAGACTGAATCAGGAGGACGCTTTGAGGTCAAGAGTTGGAGACCAGCCAGCCTGAGCAAGAATGAGATCCTATCTCTACTAAAAGTAGCAAAAGTTAGTCAGGCATTGTGATGGGTACCTATCATCCCAGCTACTGGGGAGGCCTAGGCAGGAGGATTGCTTGAACCAGGAGTTGCTGTGAGCTGGGCTAATGGCACAGCACTCTAGCCTGAGCAACAGAGTGAGATTCTGTCTCAAAAAAAAAAAAAAAAAAGAAAGAAAGAAAGAAAGAAAGAAAGAAAGAAAAGAAAAACCAAGAGAAAACACCCCCCCCCCAACAGAATGTTGAGTCAAAGACACTGTAGAACAGGTAAATATGTGTACAATATGAGGCTAGAGGATAGTCAGTGGATTCTATTTACATAAAGCTTAAGAACAGATAGAATTTAAAAATAAATTATCAGGATAC
>CAUYQV010053689.1:0-11706 GCA_963574575.1 Galagoides demidoff
GTGGTCCCAGCTACTTGGGAGGTGGAGGCAGGAGACTCGCTTGAGCCCAGGAGTTGGAGGTTGCTATGAGCTGTGATGCCATGGCACTCTACCCAGGGGGATAGCTTGAGGCTCTGTCTCAAAAAAAAAAAAAAAAAAAACCCAACCCCTCCTTATAAAAATACCAACAATGTGGATAGGGCATAGTTTAAATGTTAATCCCTAACATTTCCTCCATTATTCATGAGATTATATATTCTAGATGCTATGGCTTATAAGGGACAGTCCCAGAAATACTCAGGCCTCACACTTGTACACACAGATGTACATATCCACAAGGGGCTCACACAGTTAATCATAATAATTTCTTAAGAGTTTATTCTGTGCCAGGCACTATGCTAAGTGCTTTTCAGGAAAACCTCATTTGGCTGGGCTTTGGTTGACTTCACTTTGTGGATATTGTGGGTTGTTTCTACAAATCAAACGTTTGTTGGCAGCCTTGCATCAAGCAAGTCTATCAGCATCCTTTCCCCAACAGTATCTGTTTACTTGGTGTCTCTGTGTCACATTTGGGTAATTGTCACAATATTTCCAACTTTTTGACCAGTGACCTTTGATATCAGTACTGTTTGTTTTCAGGGCCATAAACTATGCCCGTATAACATGGTGAACTTAATCGGTCAATGTCATGTATGTTCTGACTGCCCCACTCACTGGTTATTCCCCCATCTCTCTCCCTCTCCTCGGGCTCTAATTCTCTTCAATTCTCAAGGCCGAGAGACGTGAAGAAGCTGCAGAAGGAAAGTTTGAAGATTTGTCCATGAGGTGCAAGGAAAGAAGCCATCTCTGTGACACAAAAGTACAAGTGAAGCATTGAATGTTGATGGAGAAGCTGATGGAGAAGCAGAAGCCAGTTATCCAGAAGATCTAGAAAATTGCTGATGAAGGTGGCTACACTAAACAACAGATTATCAGTGTGGCAAAACAACCCTCTACTGAAAGAAGATGCCGTCTAGGACTTTCATAGCTAGACAGGAGAAGTCAATGCCTGGCTTCACAGCTTCAGAAAACAGGTTGAAATCTTCTGTTCTGCAGCTGTGACTTTAAGTTGAAGCCAGTGCTCATTTACCATTTCCAAAATCTAGGGGCCCCCACATCACAAAGTCCCAAAATTACAGGTGCTGATGTGGATGTGGAGAGAGGGGAACACTCTTACACTGCTGATGGGACTGTAAAGTAGTATAGCCTCTTTGGAAAGAAGTATGGAGAATCCTCAAAGAACTCAAATTAGACCTCCCATTTGACCCCACAATTCCACTACAGGCATCTACCTAGAAGAAAAAAATTCCTTTTACCGTAAGGACATTTGCTCTAGATTGTTTGTCGCACCTCAATTTACAATCACCAAGATGTGGAAACAACCTAAAAGCCCATCAACTCAAGAATGGATTAACAAATTGTGGTATAGGCATACCATGAAATACTGTAATTCACCCATAAAAAAAGATGGGGACTTCACATCTTTTGCATTATCCTGGATGGAGCGGAAACACATTCTTCTTATTAAAGTATCACAAGAATGAAAAAGCAATTATTTAACGTGCTCAATACCAAAATAAAGCAAACAGATGCTCTAATGCAGTGGTTCTCAATCTTCCTAATGCCACAGCCCTTTAGTACAGTTCCTGTGGGTTGTGACCCACAGGCTGAGAACTGCTGATCTAATGCCTGCCTGCATAGGAGGAAAAATCATTTCAATTCAAGTTAGGGGAGGAGTAACTAGACAGGGAGAGAGGGGAGGGGGATGGGGTGCTCCCACTGAATGGGCATGGTGTGGGGGTGTTTGGCACCCCTCTTGAGTGTGGGACATAACCACAAGAGGGACTGTACCTAATAAAATCAAATATTTTGACCTGGATGTTTGTACTCTCACATTAACCTGGAATAAAAAAAAAAAATCCTTGGGCCTTAAGAATTGTACTAAGTCTACTCTGCCTGTGCCCTATGAACGCAACAACAAAACGTGATGACAGCACAGCTATTTGCAATATGGTTCCCTGACTATTTTAAGTCCACTGTTGAGACCTACTACTCAGGAGAAAAAAGTTTCCTTTCAAAATGCTACTTGCTTGCTGACAATGTATCTGGTCACTCAAGAGCCCTGATGGGGGTGTACAAGGAGACAGATGTTTTCATGCCTGCTAACATAACATCCATTCTGCAGCCCATGGATCAAGGGGTAATTTCAACTTTCAAGGCTTACAATTTAAGAAACACATCTCATAAGACTATAGCCGCCATAGACAGTGATTGCTGTGATGGATCTGGGCAAAGCAAACTGAAAACCTGCTGGAAAGGATTCACCATTCTAAATGTCATTAAGAACCCTTGGGATTCGTGGGAGAATGTCAAACTACCAACATTAACACAAGTTTGGAAGAAGTTGATTCCAACTCTCATGGATGAATTTGAAGGGTTTAAGACTCCAGTGAAAGAAATAACCGTAGAGGGGCCAGGAATTAGAAACGGAGCTTGACGACGTGGCTAAATTCCTGCAATCTCGTAATGAAACTTGAATGCATGTGGAGCTGCTTCTAATGGATGAGCAAAGGACATGATGGAATCTCCTCCTGGGGAAGATGCTGTGAACATCGCTGAAATGATGACAAAGGATCTAGAATGTCACGTGAGCTCAGTTGAGAAAGCAGCACCAGCGTTTGAGAAGACTGACTCCGATTTTGAAAGGTTTGCTGTAGGTAAAATGCCATCAAACACGATCCCATGCTGCAGAAAAAAATATTTTGCTAAAGGAAGAGTCAACCGATGTGGCAAATTTCATCGCTGTTTTATCTTAAGGAATTGCCATGGCCACCCCAATGTCCAGCAACCACCACCCTGCCCTGCTCAGTCAGCAGCCATCAACATCAAGAAAAGACCCTTCACTAGCTAAAAGATATGATTGGTTGAAGGCTCAGATGATCATTAGCATTTTTAGCAATAAAGTATTCATTAAGGCATCTCCTTTTTTAGATATAATGCTATTGCACACTTACTAGACTATAGTGTAGTATAACCATAACTTCTGTATGTACCAGGAAACCAAAAAATTCATATGACTTGCTTTATTGCAATATTTAAGTTATCGTAGTGGTCTGGAATTGAACCCAAAATATTGCCAAGTGGCATACACACACACACACACACACACACACACACACGCACACCCCCCACAATAACGCCAAGTAGCATGTATATATATATACACAAAGGGTGTAATATTATTACAATTTTAATACAGTTTTTTTCCTTCCTTAAAATGTGCATACATTTTTTGGCATCCTCTGTGCATATACACACACACATATTTATATCAGAAATAATACATATATTATCTCTTTGAGTCTCTCAAAAACCCAAAGAGATAGGTTCTATTATTATTCCCACCTTATAGAAGACATTGAGGTGGTGAGTTTTCTTAGGTCCCACAGTAAGTCAATAGCAGAGCAGAAACTGAGATCTAAACTCTTTGCTCCCTGCCCCACATCCCAAAGCCATGCCCTTATTTTAAAGGATGGAAGTTTTGCTCTCATTTTAAGCTCACAGAATATTTAAACAGAGCATTTCCCAAGAAAGGTGGAGAAATTTCTTCTAAGACAGTGCCAAGAGAGAGCTTTGATCCACCACAATCTCCACCAATATCTCACCCCAAGCTACTGTAATATTCTTTCATATGAACAAGGGATGTTTTCCAAATCATCTGTAAATTATAAGTCACCTTCATCAATTTTTTTGTTATTTTGATTTGTAACATACAACCTGAGTTAAAACTGTGTGCTTTCCATGAAAATGTAGCTGCAGTATAAATCGGCTATCCCTATCCCAAACAACTTGTTTCCAAACAAGTTGTTACCCTAGTCCCTCCCACAAAGGAACAGGGAGCCACCCCGTAGAGGATCTGCAGGAGATGAAAGAGGCCCACCAAGACAGGACCAGGCTGCAGTCACAGCTGCGCCTTACCCCAGCCCTTTCAACACTGAAGCCACCCCAAGGGGTTTTCTGTCTCACCAATCAGGACTGATGCAAAAAGAACATTGGACCATGACCATGGGCAAAAGTAAGACAGGGGCACGGTGCCAAGTCAGGGTGTGGGGAAGGCCGCGGACACATTGCAGGAATCTCCAGTCTGAATTTTTTTCTTTTTTGAGACAGTCTTACTTTGTCACCTTTGGTAGAGTGCTGTGGTGTCATAGCTCATAAAACTCTCAAAATCTTGGGCACAAGAGATCCTCTTGCTCCAGCCTCCTGAGTAGCTGGGACTATAGGTGCCCACTAGGTGCCTACCACCACACCTGGCTAGTTTTAGAGACAGGAGTCTCACCCTTGCTCAGGGTGATCTGGAACGCCTGAGCTCAGGCAATCCACTGGCCAGGGCCTCCCAGAGTGCTAGGATTACAGTCATGAGCCACCATGCCTGGCCCCCAGTGCTGATTTTGAGCAGGAACCTTCTGCCCCTTCTGCTAACTCAGACGTGTGTGGCTGCTTTCTTTGACTGATTTTGTTTTTTAGTATTTGCTGCTATTACAAAACCCTTAGGCAAACACTGGAGGGATGTGCTGTCTCCAGGAATGGTGCCTTAGGTCTCTGTGCCCTCCAGGGATGTGCGCAGGACTTGACACATTGTAGGTGTTCAGGATAAACGAAGCTGGATTGACGTGAGCAGGGGGAGGGGAGACGCTGGGATCCCTCCCATTCTGCAGATCTTCAGAGAGGATGGAAATGAGGCCAGAGGGGTAGTTCTCAATGCTGGCCGCACATTAGACACCTGTGCAGTTCTGAAACTGCCCTTGCCCAGGTCACAGCCGCAGAAATTCAGATTCCATTGACTAGATGAAAGCTAGCTATGGGCACTTAAAAAATGTGCCTGAGTAATCCAAGTGAGCAGCCAGGACGAGCAACCCTGGGCTAGAAGAATGAAATGGAGCTGTCTAGAAGAACAAGAGGTTGGTGAAGTTAGTCCCAAGTTCATAGCAGCAGGACCCAGCAGTGGAGTCACTTAGAAGCCGTGTGTAGGCGCTGTGATAAAGACCAAGGATGAAATCACAAGTGAGGCTTGGGGTCTGGTGGGAAAGGGAGATGTCACTCAAATAACCACGTGCACACACAAACACACCCTCACACAAAGGAGCTAAGCAAGCCTTGACGTGGTTTGGAAGGTCATGGAAGGTTCCTTGAGAGGTGCAGAGAGTGGAACGTGAGTGTTTCAGGCAGAGGGAACGGCCTCTGCAAAGGCCCAGAGTGGGTGGGAAGCCTGGCACATTTCTTTAAGGCAGCAGTCCCAAAAGTTTTGGCACCAAGGACAGGTTTCATAGAAGAAAACTTTTTTTTTTTTTTGAGACAGTCTCACTTTGTCACCCCCAGTACAGTACGGTGGAGTCATTGCTCACAGCAACAGCAACCTCAGACTCCTGGGCTCAAATGATTCTTTTGCCTCCCCTTCCCAAGTAGCTGGGACTACGGGCGCCTGCCATGACACCCAGCTATTTTTAGAAGCGGGGTCTCACTCACTTGCCTTCGCCTCCCAGAGTGCTGGGATAACAGGTGTGAAAACTTTCCCACAGACGGGGGCGGGGGTGGGTTTTGGGAAGATTTGAGCACGTTACATTCATCATGCACTTTATTTCTATTATCACTACGTGGCAGTAGACAACGAAATAATTCTACAACTCCCCGTAATGAGGAATCAGTGGAAACCCTGAGCTTGTTTTCCTGCAACTGGAAGGTCCCATCTGGGGGTGATGGGAGATGGACATAGACAGAGACAAAATCTCACTAGCCACCTGCCACTCAGCCTCTGCCCGGTTAGCCACAGACTGGTCTGCAACTTGAGGAGAAGGCAAGAATCTAAAGGGGAGGGGGCCGAGTGGGCTGCAATCAGACTGGGGAGGCGGCGGGAGCAGCTCCAGCAGCCCTCAGGAAGGACAGGAGCCAGTGAAGAGATTTTAGACAGGGGACTGCCATGATCAGGTCTTTTTTTTTTTTGGCATTTTTCTTTTGGAATTGTTTAAACTTAGGTGAAATCTTCATAGCATAAAGTAGGCCACTCTCATCGTTTTAAACTGTACAGTTCAGGGGAGTTTCTTGTATATTCCCAACATCGTATAACCATCAGCGCCCATTTCCATCACTTCCCAAAAGAAACCCCTTACCTGTTAGCAATCATTCCCAATTCCCCCTCTCCCTAGCCCCTGGCAACTGCTAATTTACTTTCCAACTCTATGGAATTGCAAATTCTGGGCATTCAATATAAATGGAAGCACGTAGTATGCGGCCTTCCGTGTGTGGCTTCTCTAACCTAACATTGTATCTTTACGGTTCATCCACGTTGGGGCTTGGATCAGTAATTCCTTCCTTTTTATGACCGTGTCGTATCTCCTTGTGTGGATATACCGCGTTTTGTTCACCCATTCATCACTGGATGGGCATTTGGGTCATTTTCACTTTTTAGCAATGACGAGTATTGCTGCTCTGAACATTCCTGTCCCAGCTTCTGTGGGAATGTACGTTTTCAGTTTTCTTGGATATATACCTCGAATTTGAATTATTGGATCATATGGTTACTCTATGTTTAACTTTTTGAGGAACTGCCAAACTATTTCCCACCCGCAATGTATGAGGGTTCCAATTGCTCCATATTCTTACCGACACTTGTTGTTTTCCATTTGGTTTTGTATAAAGCCATCCTAGTGGGTGCAAAGTGGTACCTCATGCGGCTTTGATTTTCATTTCTCTAATGACTAATGATGTTGAGCATTTTTTCATGTGCCTCTTGCCATTTGTATATCGTTTCTGGAAATGTCCATTCAAATCCTTTGCCCATATTTTAATTAGGTTGCCTTTTTGTTGTTGAGTTGTGAGAGTTCTTTATATGTTCTGGATACTAGACTTCTATCAGATACATAATTTGTAAATATCTTTCCCCCATTCGGTTGGTTGATTATTCACTCCTTGGATAGTGTCCTTTGATGCACAAACATTTTTAATTTGTTGAAATCCAGGTTATCTACTTTTTCTTTTGTTGTTTGTACTGGGGGTGTCATATTGAAGAAAGTGCTGACTACCTCAAGTTCACTAAGACTTACACTCCTGTTTCCTTCTAAGAGTTTTATAGTTTTAGCTCTTACAGTTAGCTTTTTGATCCATTTTGAGTTGACTTTTTTAAAGGGGTGAAGGGTCCAAATTTGTTCTTTGTTCTAGGACCATTTATTGAAAAGACTACTTTTCACTTCTGAATGAGATTGGTGCCCTTGTCACACAGCATGGGTGTATGGGATTGTATCCTGATCTGTGTGTCTGTCCTTATCCCAACACCACATCGTCTTGATTCCCATATCTTTGTAGAAAGTTCTGAAATCAGGAATTGTGAGTCCTCCAGATTTATTCTTCTCAAGTTATTGGATGCTTGAGGTCTCCTGCATTTTAGAATCGGTTTGCCCATTTACTCTAGATTAACAACCTCCATCACTTTCAGAGAAAGATCAGAGTCCACTGCTCTCAGATTTGAGCTCCAGAACGATCTTAGAGAAATGGCTATGGCTGTGCTCTTCAATCTTACTTTCAGAAATGAAGCACCAGGTTGCAACCAGTACCTGGCTAACTGTCTGAGGTTACAGATGCTGGATCCACACTGTCTGGGTTGGAATCCCACTTCTGTCTCTTCCCATCTATATAATCTTGAGCAAAACGCCTAACTGCTCTATTTCCATGTCCTTACATGTAGAATGAGGGTAAATATTGTACCTACCTCTTAAGATTCCGTGAGGATAAACTAACAGAGTTCATGGGCTTAGAACTATGCCTGACCTTGGATCCCAGCCAGTCTGGACCCATTGCTCACCAGTTGCTACAGGAGATTGCCAGGCAGCATCTTGCCAAACAGGAGTGCCTGACCCTGTCCACTCTTCTCACTTCCCACAACACCACATGGTGAATGGTCAATACTTATTATCTATTACTTTCTTCTAGTTTGTCTTTTTAAATAACAAGAAGAAAGCATTTCTACAGTGTTTGTTCTATGCCAGGCACAGACGGTTCTAAGAATGTCACATTATATACTCTATCTTTCTAACAATCGTTTTGGAAGTCACTGTTATTACTCCGTTTTACAGAGGGGGTAACTGAGTTTCACAGTCACACAGCTAAGAAGCAGCAGAGCCGAGATTCAAATGCAGGCATCCTGGCCCCAGAGCGGTGTTATAACCTCCACACAAGGTGAGGCTCTAATTCAACTTTGGGGGCCCAAGGCAGGAATAGCCAGGCTGTCCTGTCAATCTCAGATCAAGCATGAGCTGCATCCTCTCCATTTCTCAGACTCCGTGCCCACGGACTGGACACTCCGCCCCTGTCGGTGCCCTCTCTGGGGCAGCACCATGTTCTTCCCAAGCCTTCGCCCTCCCTGGCTGCTCTAAGCCAGCAGACGCCACCCCCATAAGGTGGGGCCACTTCACCTGCTTGAGCTAAACCCTAAAATTGTATCCCCAAGAACTACAGAAAGAGGAAGGAGAGAAAGAGAAGAGAGAGAAGGGGCAGGGGGACGATGACCATGTCAGCACAGTCATAGACACCCAGATAGACAATCAAATTGCGTGAAGCCCCTTGAAATAAATCTGCAGGGGATTTTTTTTCCTAGCACATGATTGATTTGAGCTTGCTAGGAAGAATTTGGGGCTCCTCTAATATTTACCCACAAATTCAAGGCAGAGTTATTAGAAATTCAGAAGGACAAGAGAATACAGGATTAGAAACAGTCCCCAACCCTTAGAAGCGAATGTTTCAACACAATAGAAACAAAGATGCAAGAAGCACCTGCTCGTGGCTCACGGTCTCCTCCACTTCCCTCCTGGCCAGACAACTTCCCCCAAGTTCACCTCTCCTGGTGAACACGTCGCAGGCAGACAGTGGAGGGCTGCTTCATGCTGTGTGTCAGTGACAATTATCCTGCCCTAAAGGACCTGGTGGCTGAGCGTGAAGATGCCACAGACCCAGTCACTTCCATTTCGACACCAGGACTCCAACTCACTTTCTGCTCTGTCTTCATTCACTGAAACCTCCAAGTTGCTTCTATTTTTTTTCCTTTCTTTAAAAAACAAAACAGAACAACTTTGTCTATTATTTCAGCAGGCAATGTGGGGGGACCTGCCAAGTTGATAGCAATTCTTGGTGCTAATAAAGTGTCAATTAAGATTGATTGTTCTGCCGAGAGCTCTGGGAGGTTGCTGGTTTATGCTAATGTTTTAAAAGTCTATTTCATATGCCTTTATGTTGAGTCGTTTCATTTAGTTTATTAAGAGCCCAATTGATACATTTCTTGTTGACTCCAAATATTCCTGAGGTGATTAATTCTGAACAATGGGGTTAATTAGTCTGCAGACTTTGGAACACTTCTTCAGGCGGGAGCTTAAGAAACCAGCTTCCAGGGAATGTAATCTCCAAAAGAATTACATTCCTTTCTTCTAAAGGAATGGGGAAAAAATTCTCTCTAGGGAAGAAAGGATGCTGTGATCTCACGGAGAGTTAAATGAGTGTTAAACTCTAACGGGTCTCGGTGGACCTTTTTTTTTTTTTTTCCCTATCCCTTTCTTTACTTTCTGACTAGTAGGTGAATAGGTTGAATGTGGAGTGTGGGTGTGTCTGGGGACGGGACATAGGGTCCCAAAGGAAGAGACTAATCAGGAGAGCAGAAAATGGGGGTCTTTTTCCTGCTCCCCTAAATAGTTATATGCCCACTCCTCCCACCCCTGCAAAGACTTTAACCTCTCGGATCCTCATTCCTTCATCCACAAAATGGGGACATTGACACGGCCCTCCCCCACCACCCCAAGCTTCTGTGAGGGTGAGATGAGATATCTCGCACACACACACACACACACACACACACACACGTGAAAGCCCTTTGAAAATAAAACCGTTTTCTTTTCTTTTTTTAACCTTTGAGAGGTTAAAAAAAAAAAAGGGCCCCATTTTAGAAGTGGGCTTTTTTAAACTCTTTTTTTATATTATTATTCCCTCATGAAAGGGTTTCTTCTTGTAGCTGGGATTTTTCATCTGGTGTTAAAGAGAGAGAGAGAGGGAGAGAGAGTTTTAAAAATAGCTATTTTAATGAAAAGAACAGCTCCCCTGAAGAACTGGGCAGCTCTTTCTGCAGGCTTTGCTGCCCAAACTCACGGTCCAAATTGATTTTTTCTCCCCCCCCCCTTCTTTAAAGGTAAGTGATGAAATACTGTGGGTTTGAAAGGGCTGACATTTTGGGTAGCAATTAAACTCAGTTCCATCTAGCCGCACGGCAGCTGGTGGCGGGGCCGGCTCGTTATGGCGCAGAGGCAGCTGAGGATTACGCGGTGGGCAGAGCCAGCTCTCAGAAGAGCTCAAGCCCACTGTCTGCAGCCAGGTAATTAGATTTAACAAGCTGGCCTGTCCCCCTCCTTCCCCCACCCACATGGGGCAGCGCGGCTGGGCCCTGGGGACCTGCCTCACACCCCTTCACCAGGGGGGCTTGGCAGGCAAGTCGAGGACCCTAATCACTGCAGTGACGGACGTGGGAGAGATTAATGCTGAGTTGCTAACGACCATCCCAGAGGCAGAGATAGTTAGGAATTCATAGCAAATGGAGATGGCAGGGCCCGCTCTATCATTAGAATCAGCGGAAGGGCGAGGCGCTTCCTACAGGTCACTGGGATATGACTGGAAATGGTCATCTGGAAGGGACAGCACTGGGGCATGTGACACGTGTTTGCTGTCCCTGCTCTCACTGAGTACCCTTGGAAATACAGGTACAAGAAGTCACACCAGCAGCATGTTCATTTCAGGAAGAGCCACTCCCCAAAATCCTTTTCTGAGGACTTTGTGATCTCACCCTGGGGCCCGAGCACCAGGCTGGCTGGGAGGGAACCACCTGTGGATGGGAGGTTCCACAGAGCCTGAGGTGGGCTGGCTGCCTTTGTTTGGGTCCACTCTCCAGGGGACAAAGCAGTGGGGACTGGGGACCTTCTACCTAGGTACCAGCCAGGATCCAGTCTCAAGGTGGGCACATCACCTGTGTCACTGGCCAAAAGTGCCAGTTTTCACCCAGTGACAAGACACAAAAAAGAGACAGTCCACTCTGTCAGCCACACTCCCCCACTCAGGGCACAGTGACTTCCCGGGGCAGTCGCAACAAGTGCAACGCATCACGGGGCACCCAAGGCCTCTGAAATTGGAGGAATCTGAAGCCACAGACCCCAGCTCTGAGCTGTCCCTAGTTCGCTGTGTAAGACCCAGATTTTCAGCTTTCAGTGCCATTTTGTTGTTAGACTATAGAACTTCCCCTTTCCTACCTCCCCGCTGCCATCTTAGATCTGCTTCCCCTAAACTCAGGTCTTTCCCCGAAATCAAGCATCCTAATCAACCAAACAGAACTGTACCCCACACCCCTCTTGCCTCATACCACCCCAGCCCCCCACCCCTCTCCCTTCGTGTTCAGTTAGGAAATCCCCCACCCCTCGTGCCCTGTGCCAATCAAGAGCCTCCCGGTACTCTGACCACCAATCACTCATACTTCCCCATACCCCCGACCACCAATCAAAAATGTATCCCACCCTCCTTCACCCTTCTTGCTTTCTGTACCCCATAAAAACTTGCCGGACCCTGGGTTCAGGGCTCTTCCTCAGTGTGCCTACCAGGAGAGTCCAGGCC
>CAUYQV010053690.1:0-26882 GCA_963574575.1 Galagoides demidoff
CCCAGCTACTTGGGAGGCGGAGGCAGGAGACTCGCTTGAGCCCAGGAGTTGGAGGTTGCTATGAGCTGTGATGCCATGGCACTCTACCCAGGGGGATAGCTTGAGGCTCCGTCTCAAAAAAAAAAAAAAAAAGTTTGAGGACCCCTGCTTTAGTTTCTGAAATAAGTGTGGGCTGACTAGACTGATGGGCTCATTCTTTTTTGTGGGGATACTGAGAGAGGTAGAATTGGAAACAGAGGAATATCCATAGAAGGATAATGTGATAAAGTTATTTTAAGGTTTATCTGAAGCACTAAATAAGAAGTAATAACCAAGAAGATTTGCTAATGAAGAGTGGAAACATTGAGACTGCCTTAGCAGACATCAGCACATATTGTAAAACTATAGTAATTAAAGCAGAATGGCACTACCGAAACCAAAGATGTTGCCAAGAAAATACATCCTGTGTAATTGTAAAATAATTGTTAAAGAAGTAAACACAGGCCAAAGAGATTTGGATGTGTTATTTTGTAATTGGGCTAGGACTATTTTTAAAGTTACTTGACCAAGTGATTTCTCACTAAATATCAGAAAAAATACAGGGAAAGACTTTGGCAGTTTAAAAGCTGTACATTTCATTACTTAGGAAAACCTGTTATGGATATCATCCCTGGACCGGGTTTTCTTTGACTTTTCATTTGTTAATAAGAAAATTAAGTTTTAGGACAATACGGAGTGGAGGCCAGGCAAAGACTTATTCTGCTCCACCGTCAAGCTTTCATCCAAGATGATGTAGAGCAACTTTCAGATTTTCTCCCACCTGCACAGATAAACCCTTTTCTCCAGTGTGGGGTTGCTCTGATATCCTGAGGTATTTGAGTCACACTCACTTGCTAAGCAGCTGTGGCTTACTTGGTCTTGGAGAATGGAAATACAGGGCTTGTCCACAGCACACAGCCATGTCCCAAAGGAGGGAAGTAGGAGCAATGCTGGGTAGCCATCAAACTCATTTTTCCACCAGGAACTTAGCCAACCTATATTTTCCAGGACTTCAAGTGGAACCAGTTGACTGAACTGTGGCCACTGAAGTATGGGCAGCAGTTATATGTAATCCTTCCCCATGGTAACCTTGAAGGTCACACGCTGAAGATGACAGCCCTGCAGGAGGGCTGTAAAAAAGCTGTTCAACTCTCAGGGGTTGTGAGACAAGTGAAAATCTAACCTCCCTTGTGTTCAGCCAGAGTGATGTCATTGTCGTTTCCAGCTAGCCTGGCCAGTCTTAGCTAAATAGCACCTGGTATCACCTGCTCCCAGATAAAAACTCCATGATAATGCAAAACACAATCCTTGCTCAGTTCAAGGATCAATGGACAGAGCCCACCCTCCTTTTGTATTGAATATGGAATAGATATAATTTCTGAACTGAGAGAAAGTTCTTACAATCATTTTTATAAACATTATTTGTTCTTCCTGTGTAGTGAGTAACATACATGAGGTACCGTTCTGGGGTACTTCAGGGAACAAAACAGATGGAAATCTCTGCCCTCATGGAGCCTACCTCTTCCTCATGGAGAAGTGGGAGCTTTTTAATATTCTTTTTGAAATACTCTTAATAAATAAGGAAATTACATGGTAAGAGCCATGGAAAAGGAAAAAAATTAGAGGAGGGCCAGAGATGAGGTGGTTTGCAGAATTAGGGAGAGTGGTTATAGCCTGAGAAGAGCTTCAGACTGATTTCTAGGAGGTGATTAAAGCAGCCATATGTATATCTGGAGGAAGAGAATCCCAGAAGGGCTGGTGCAAAGCTTGGAGGTGAGAAACGTGCCTGGAATACTTGACGAGGCCAGTGTGGCCAGAGGAGAGAAGCCTACAGGGTAGATGAGGGGGAGATTTGCCATGGTATTAGGGAGGGGGGGCACAATGATATCACGTGGGGCCCTCCAAACATTGTGAGATTTTTTTCTTCACATAGAATTGGAGAGCCATTCAGTTATATGAGCCAGAAACCTACCTCAAGGTTGCTTACTGACTCACACAATTGAGTCAAGTAAAAGGTTTTCAAAATCGAAGTCTTAGGGAAGATACTGATTGGTCCATTTGGGTCACAGGGACTTTAAGCCAATCACAGGGGGACTGGGAGATAAAGTCCTGTCATTGGCTATTGTGATTGTGGCTCCCATCCCATATCTGTCTCTGGCCAGGGACTAGGAGTAGAAGGTCAGCTCCGGAATTGCATAAAAGGGATTTTCTACTAGGCTGAAGGGCTTTATCACAAGAAGCAGCAGGAATGGATGTTTAGCAGGTAAAAATAATTTGAACTACAAAAGTAAAGAAAGCCCACACAAAGGGAGAAAGAGAGATTTGGCTACATAGAAATAGAAAAATTGATCTGTGTGTCAAAATACGTAACAATCAAAACTATAAAGCAACATGCAAGTAGAAAATTATATGTAGGAAATATGACAAAAAGATAATACTGTCAATATATAAAGAGCTCATAAATGTCAATAAAACATCAAAATGCCAACTGACAGATGACCAGAGAACATGAGCTGATTAATGTCCCATCAGGAAAAAGACATGGCTGACAGAGATCTGTCCACCTTCATTATGAATGAAAAATGCTAGTTAAATAACAATGGCAGGTCTTCCCTCACTGAGCAGGTTTTAATGTCTGTGTTTCTAGGGTCATCAAGGTCAGGGAGGGTTCTACATTCTATTTTCTCTTATCTTCATGAGTCCTTAATCTGGGGGCAAAGTTTAAATCAACTTCAGCAGGATAGAATTTTATATTTACTACCTAATTGTAAGGACCATTTATTTTATTTTTTGTCAAGAATCCTGAGCTGGAGAGAGGGTTATTTGCCTATAGTATCAAATAGCAGAATCTGATGTGAATAATTTACCAAGTTCTTTTCTGAATGACAAAGTATAATATCTTGGCACTTTATTCATGTTTAAATTTTAAGAGAGTTCAAGTATGTATTAGTATTTCCATCTTCCAAACGAAGAAATGGAGGTGCGTCGAAGAAATGGAGGTGCGTCAGGTCTGAAAACCTCACAACTGGGCCAGAGTCTTTGCAAGAACAATTTAAACAGATTGGTTCTCACCACCCTTTCAGCCTTGAGAAATGCCAGGGAAGTTAAGCAGTCCATTTTGGTGCCTCTGGACACGTGAGGCACAGGGACAGGAATGTTGGGGAAGAAACAGAAGAATGACAGGCAGAGAGATGAAAAATTGGACATAGATGAAAAACTGCACATGGCAGGGCTGGAATCCTGACAAATTATCTCGACTGTCACTCTGAGGCGTTTGTGTCAGGGTTGCCCGTCACAGCATGAAGCTGTCCTGCCCACGGGCTTTCCTCATCAAACCTCATTTACCACTGGAAAAATGCTTCTCTGGGACTGGAGTTTGAAAAACCTTATGCTCCTTAAACTATGAAGTCCCTAGCTTCGTTCGGTAAACAGGGTGACTGACTTACTTGCCTTCTAGACCAATAACGATGATAGCACCTTTTCTGTAGGAGAGGAGGGAAACTAAATTTGGTGAAATGCATATTTCCATTCTCAAAAGAACATCAAGATTTTCTCATATTGATTTTCAGAGGTCTATTGCCAAGCTCTTAATAACTGTGTGATTCTGTCATAATTCCATCAATAACAGACTGAGGAGGACCATGGCTGCTATGGTCACAGCCAGCACAGTAATGGACTCATAAAAGTGCTTAAAAAGAATTTGGGGGTGGGGGGTGCAGTGGCTCACACCTGTAATCTTAGCACTCTGGGAGGTCAAGGTGGGTGGATTGCCTGAGCTCAGGAGCTTGAGACTAGTGTGAGCAAGGCATTTGAGACCACTCTGAGCAAGAGCAAGAGTGGTCCCCCATCTCTACTAAAAATAGAAAAACTAGCCAGTCATTATGCTGGGTGCCTATAGGTCCAGCCACTGGGGATCTCTTGAGCCCAAGAGTTTGAGGTTGCTGTGAGCTGTGATGCTACAGCATTCTACCCAGGGCAACAGAGTGAGACTCTGTCTCAAAAAAAAAAAAAAAAAAAGCCAATAAAAGATAATGTGTCTGTAAGATAGACCAATATACATAGAACTATGGCTTTATTGCAATAACTTATATCTTGGATGCCAGAGGCTATTGCTAGGGTAATTAATTATCCATTATTCAGAGAAATCTTAGTTGCTGAGATTTGTCTATGCTAACCACTTGATAGATTTAAATTTGAAAAGCCTGGTGAAAACACTGACCAGTCTTCTCAAGGGAAAAATATCAGTCAGTTAATGTTGACCTGCAGGGGCAGTTTTAAGTAAACATATTTGCAATCAAACAGTATTAAATGAACATTTGGAATTATTAATTACTCACAGCTAAAGAACAAATTTCACAAAACACAGATAATTCCACGTTCTCCTCTCAAACAAATTTTATTTGTATTCTGCTCTAACAAATATAGTATGAAGGCAACGGTTGTTTAAGTTTTTAGTGTATGGCACAGATGAAAAGAAACAAACAGATTTAGAAGCAGTCCAGCATTTAAATGCTGGTTTAACAAAAGAGGCACGTATTATCCTATTTAGCAGTTTATACCAGATATCAGAAGACATTTTGTCCTTGCAAGCAACAGAGCACATTTATTTGCATTAAGTAAAAACATATCTTGATCAAGAAAATTACTTTTTTTCTGATTTTCCTTTATATCACAAATGTCAGGGTAAGGCAAATCCTTAATGAATCATATGATAAAAACCCTATTCCCCAAGAAAATATATTGAACGTATTCTGCTAACTTTGTTATTTTTCAAAGCAAAGCCGACATGCGCCACACACAGAGAAATGTCTTTTCAAATCAAGTGCATCAGGCAGAACTGTATTAATTCACAAAGAGGCTTTTCAGTGTTTCAGAGAAAGATTTACAATTAGCTGCGGTGATTAATATGTGACCCAGTATCACAGACAGTGATTCAGATGCCTTCTTTGTAAGCTTTTATGAAAGAAGATTTGTCCATCATCTGAATAGTTACCAGCCAGAGGAGAAGCCCTTTGTGACTCCTACAGTGGGGACCTTTTTAATTAGAACTATTATGTCAAAGGCCTACTTCGATCCTCTGTATGCAAACACAACTCATACAGCGCTATTTTCCTTCCTCCCCCTCGTAACCCTTCGTGCCACATAAACCTGGTTGAAATATGGTTGGGAATTGACATCAGAATTTATGTGCAGGAGAATCAATGAACTTTTTGAATCTATTTCATTCTACCATCTGTGCAACCACTAACAAAGAAAAGTTTCCTGTGCTGAGGTGTCTTTGATCTGGCCAACAATTAGACTTCTAATATTTCCCTATTGAACTGGAAATTAACTTTTATTTAAAGCATAAAATTGTATAGCCAAATAGCAACCAAAAAGCATAATGAAGAAAAATGAAAACACGATTTAATTATAAAACAAGGTTTAAACAAACTCACGTGTGGGGCTGATGATATTTACTCAGTGTTCATGTAGCTTCCTGGATACAAAGCCTACTTTTTTTCCCCTACAGTTTTCAGGCAGAAAACTCCCTTCTCCAATTTAATCCATATTTAAAATGAATGGATAAAAATGGTTGGCCTTGATGATAAGGAGAATGCCAGGACTGGGATGATTCCAATCCCAGCTGTTCCTTGCAGGGACATTAGGTCTCTTTCATGTTTGTTCATTAGAAATCTTCCATCCCTCTCATCCCCCTCATGGTGTTTTCAACTGTAACTCATTACCGAGGCTGAGTCACACTAACATCTAGGAGCCACAAGAAAATGAGCTCCTAGCAGATTGCACTTGTCAAGCACTTCACAAGAATGATGGCAACTTTCAATTGAGTTATAAAGATGGCATGGAATGTAATCAATATTTGGATGGCATCAGTTCTTGGATTCTGTAAAGTGAGCCTCTTCCCTGCTTTTCTAGAAAGCAACGTCTAATGCCGGGAGAGGATCTGTATGTTTCCATATCAAAATATGGAGGGATGGCAGGAGAAGTGGCCCTGTTTCTGACATCATGAGGTCACTTAGGTGTCATTACTGCTGTGCTGATGAGTAGCTAAAAAACCCAGGGCTGTGAAAACATATTACATATGCAGAATTGTAACTTGCTAATTTTTCCAGTATGCCAAATAAGCCATCTAGAAGGCATAACAAATTCAGAAACGCCAAATCAAAAGTTGTGGGAGGATAATAAGGTGAATTTTCTATAGAAAAAAGGGCAATACTTAAGAAGTTGATGGGATATTTAGAAAGTAGAACCTCCTTCTGCTTTGGAAATGCTGCTCAATTTGATACATGATTATCTCCTCCTATTAAGAAAAGCAGTGTAAATAACTTATAATTCCAAAGCCCTGGCAAAGCATGTGGGTTTAAGATATGCAATAAATGATGTCCATTTCCACAGAAAATAATAGAATGACCTTAGATTCCAGGAAGGCTGGAAGCAGATGTCTTGACTTATGTTGGCTTTGGGACAGACATTTGTGATGATGTCTGGCCCTCTCTGGGTTGTCATCCCTGTTCCCCTGGTACAACTGGCATCTAGTCTTGTTGGGCCCCTTCAGGGCCACACTTAGGGGTTTTCTGGGTGAAAGGACCAGACCTTAAATCAGGCTTAGACTTGGCTTGAGCAAATCAAACCATTTAAACCCAGACCAGGAAGCCCCGACTACAAGGAAAGCTCTAAATGCCTCTAATTTCAAACAGGGTTCTGCTTTGAAATCAAACCTTGGCTAAAGACAGGATGTTCTTGTATGAAAAACACAGCAAACTTTTACTATTGGGTCCTAAATACAACAGACCCGTCTCTCAGCTCTTAGCCACAACACCTAGGAAAAATGCCATCCCTAGAGTTATGTAGCAGAGTCACATCTCACCAGCGGGCTCCACGCTGAAGCACAGAGCAAAGATTTCATGAACCAAGTAAGATCTGCTGCAAGGAGACGTTGAAAAAGGGTGCACCTACGGTCCTGGCTACCAGGGAAAAGACCTTGACGCCTGCCGGGCCCACCTTCCTTGTTACACCCCTGCACTCTGTTCTGAATCAAGTTCTAGGCCCACATCCCAGCTAATCACGTGGAAGAGACCACACACTGGGAATCCCGGAATGAAGAGTTTCAACCCATCGTCCACGCGCTTCCAAGCGGGTCCTGAGGCTTTGGCTAATTCTCTACTCTGTCTCCTTTGTCTGTGGATTATACTGGTGTTGGGTTTAGGGATTCCTAAAATTTTGCCTGCAGCTTATCAGTTGTCTTCCTTTTCTTTCTTTGAAGAAACCACTGTATGACCAGCTTTGTGAAATACCGGAGAAAGCAGACGGGGTGGGGGTGGGGCCAGGACACACACGGGAGTGCTAATGGGAGCCACTGTGCCTCTGGGGCAAAATCGGGAGAAAAAAGACAGAAATTACAAGGATAATGCCGGAAAGATGTGTTAACAGGGGTCCCACCAAACAAGAGAAAACTTCTTTTTCTTCCTGTTTTTCTTTCTTCTTCTGCAGGTAAACAGAACAAAATGCAGCTAGAGCAATTAGAGCAAAGGATTCCCTGTCCTTCCCAGGGACTCGCCTCCCCCCACCCCCACCCGCCTCTACGCCCCCCGCTGCTATCTTCCCGCACGCCCCCAGGGCCGGGAGCAGCCTTGAAACACTGAGTGTTGTCATTTCGTTTCATTCCTTTGTTCCTTTTCTTCCTCTTGTGTCCCTGCTGAAGACAAAGAGAAACCATTACTTAGATTAAAGATATGGCATCTTCATAGGCTTAGCAAGGATTATCTTTTTAATACAGCCATTTACATGTCTCTCACCCCTCCAACAGACCTAGGAATATCTTATTTGACTATCAAAGAGCTTTAGATATCTGAGCTGTAATTACTGGCACATGATCTCTTTAAAGAGCATATAAATCTATGCTAATAAATGTATGTCACATTGACAAGGAGCTTTAGCTGATGGGGACAATGAATTCAATTCTTCCAAGTATTCTTTGGAAAACCTAACCTGGAATTAATATGTCCTGCCTTTTTGGGTCCATTCACACACTCTTATTTCTAGGGATCACCATATAAAAAATCGTAACAATTCACATAATGCTGATTTGCTAATGTCATTGATGGTTATGCCACCTCTTGAGGCTGTATTTAAGTATTTGCTATGTGAAAACCTTTATTTTATTTTATTTTCTTGAGACAGTCTCACTCTATTGCCCCAGGCTAGAGTGCAATGGCATCATAGTCACAGCACCTCAAACTTCTGGTCTCAAGCCATCCTCCTGCCTTGGCCTGCAAAGTAGCTGGGACTAGATGTGCCTACCACAATGCCTGGGAAAATTTTTCTGTTTTTTTAGTACAGATGGCATCTCACTCTTGCTTAGGCTGATCTTGAACTCCTGAGCTCAAGTGATCTTTTGCCTCAGTCTCCCAGAGTGCTAGGGTTACAGGTGTGGAATACTAGTCAGTATAGAAATGAACACAGTACTTGTTCAAGGTTACTTATTACACCATGCCTTGCCTGTGTGAAAACTCTGAAGACAATGTTGGGTCCTTGAAGAACCTGTATGGCTGTTTTTTGATTTCAAAAAATGGAGGAATAATCCACCTACAGGTAAATCTGAAAGTTCAGCCTATTTTTGAAACAGGCATATATTTAACTTATACCCCCATCAAGATATAAAACATTCCTATCACCCCAGCAAGTTCTCTGTTATACTGCTCCTGCTGAAACCGACAATTGATCTGATTTCTATCATCACAGATTAGTTTTTCCTGTTCAAGAACTCCCTACAAATGGAATCATACAAATATCACCTTATTTGTGTCTGGTTCCCTTTGTAACAATGCCAGACCAGCTTTAATGTAACAAAGTGATGAGCTGTTTTTCCTGCTCCTAGGTGGAAAGTCGTGTAACTTGAGCATGCCCAGACAAACCAAGCTTGCCACCATGGGTGGAACCCAAGTTCTTGGACCAAGAAGTGGAGTCTGAATTAAGGAGTGCACACTGCTTGGCAGGACCAGGGTCCAATCAGACAGAGCCTGGCATCACTGTAGAGAAGCATCCAGTGGGATCATGCCCCCTGGCATCTCCTAATTACAAGATCCCATCAAATCATACCTCCTTACTCTGTGCTTATACAACCAGCCCAACCCACTTGTTTGGTGACACGCTACTTTGGAAACTATCTCCAACATGCTTTTTACTTATGCCAAGTAATTAAAAAGCCCTTGCTAAAAATAATTTGGCTGTGTCTATTGACTCCATATCTGCCAAACCAATAAACCCCTGCACTGGGGAGGTGACACTTTAATTCAGCATAACCATAACATTTCTGAGAATTATTCCTACGGCAGCTTGTTCGCAGTAATTTGTTCATTTTTATGCTGACTAGCATTCCATCATGTGGATTTATCACTTTTTTTTTTGAAATCCATTCCTCTGTTGGTAGATATTTGGGTTGTGTCAAGTATTGGGCTTTTGTGAATAAAACTACTGTGAATACTCTCGTACAAGGCTTTTTTAGATACAAGTTTTCATTTCATTTTTCAGACAAATGCTTGGGAATGGAATTGTTGGGTCAAAGAGATTAGCTATGTGCTTGACTTCATAAGAAGTCGTCATTTTCTAAAGTGGTTGTATCATTTTATGCTCCCATCAGACATGTATGAAAGTTCCAGTTGCTCCACGTCCTTTGTAACAGCTGGTGTTGTTAATTTTATAATTCAATACTAGTAGATGTGCAGTGTGATTCCACTGTGATTCTGTGTGCTACATCTGTCTACCAAAGAGGAGAATAGTTCTTTCTCTCTGGGTATTTTATATGTGCTTCTCTTTGGTTTTCTGCAATGCCTATGGGTAGATTAATTTTAAGTATAAGCCCTTCTTATGACTTAACTTTTCTTTTAACTTAGAATTTGTGACTTTTATCAGTGTTGATAACTTCTCAGCCATTAGCTTTCAAATGTTTTCTCCGTGTAGAGTTCCTACGGAACATACCATGTCTTGAGTGATCTCTGCCTATCTTTCTTGTTTCATTATGCATCTCCTATGGTACTTTATTTTTATTTACTTTTTCCATTGGTAATTTTTCATAATGTTGCTCTTTTTTTATTCTCTTATTTTATTTGTTTTATCATTTCAATGTAAATGATAAACAAAATCTCCCTCAAGTTCTCACTGTGCTAATTATCTTACACTTTTACCCACGACTTTCACTCATGAAGGATCATTTCTGTGTGTGTTTTGTGAGTCTTAAAATTGTGAACTCAAGTCCAGAAATATTTTTTCTTCTGTAGAAAGAATGTGGTACATTTTCATCTGCCACATATACTAGGGATAAAGTTCTGTCGTTAATCAATTATTAAGTTACTTTTTCAGTTTGTTATTACTGCATGACTTTTTTTTTTTTTTTTTGAGACAGAGTCTCATTATGTCACACTCGGTAGAGTGCCATGGCATCACAGCAACCTCAAACTCTTGGGCTTAAGTGATTCTCAGTCTCCCAAGTAGCGGGGATTACAGGCACTTGCCACAACACCTGGCTATTTTTTGTTTCAGTTGTCATTGTTGTTTAGCTGGTCTGCACCACGATCAAACTTGCCACCCTCGGTTTATGTGGTTGGCGCCGTAACCATGTGCTATGAGTGCCAAGCTGCTGCATGACTTTTGATGACATAAATTTTTGTTTCAAATTCATGGTGCACTTATGGTTTCTATCTTAAGAACATTTTCCTTTCCCCATGCAGTGCTCTGTGAAGACCCAAGTCTTGCTAATTTCTAGGGATCAGTATATAAATAATTTTATCTGTTTTATCATTTCAATGAACCAGAAGTCCCATTTTTATTTGGGACTGGCAGAGATACCAGTCCCAACTCCTTACCTTGAGTGATTCAAGGTTCCAGATGGGCATTAAAACCTAAGACCCTAGCCATATAGCCTGTGTATACATAATCTGAAGCTCAACATTTATGGGCTGAAAACATCAATAATTTATTATTACTTATGATTCTATTGGCTGGCCTGGACTCAGCTGGGCAGTTTATCTGCTTGAGGTGGCTTCCTGTGGGGCAGAGTATCTGAAACGGCTCTTAGTTGCTAGGTCCTCCTTCTACGTAGCTGCCTTCATTCTGCACGATAGCCTGATCTTCTTCCAAGTTGTCTCATTGCCAGGAACATGCATTATGAGAGCATGAAATGGAAGCTATAAAGCCCCTACAGCTCAACCTATGACACTCAGTGTCCAGAACCAGAGATTCAGGTTCCATAACTATCTTGACTATCCTCAAAGACTTGTTGAAAATTTTTATATTTGGAAAGTATTCTATTGATTCATTTAACCATCCACTGATCATTATCATTTAGGGTAGCCCTGTCTTTTTCACAAGTATGAATCATACAACACTAAGTATTCTTACATTGTGGCTTTGAACTCTGTAATTCTACAGAATTCTTTGAATTCTGTAATTCATTTCACTGCATTTGTCTAATGTTCTTGAAGGCTTGATTCTCACAACAAAGGTTCCTTCTTCCTGTTTCCAGATTATCTCTAAAAACTTAGCTGTATAAATAATTTTGTGAGAATCACTGAAGTTACACAGGCCTCTGTGACAACTGTGTTTAAAAAACTCACTGTTATTTAGAGAGAAGTATGGTGTCATCAAAGAATTTTAAATTGAGAGTATAAAACTTTCAGTTATTAGCCAACTTACCCTGAGCAAGTCGCTTATCCTTCTGGGAATTCAGTTTGCCTAAAGTAATTTTGAACTATAAATTTTGACTTTAACTTACTCATATGGTTTATTTTCAAGTAAAATATCGTTTTGACATTAGTTTACATAGGTTTATTTTCAAGTAAAATATCGTTTTCACATTAGCTTAGCCAAAGGAAACAGGTTTATTCTGGTATTTTATCTGGATATTGATCACATTGTAAAAGAATAGTGTCTGTAAGAAGAAAATGTAGAGAAGAAATCCCACCTTGGTTGGCAACAAAAGAATAAAAAGTCAGGAAACACGGAGGACCCTGCCTTGAGATGGTTTAGGTTTAGTCTCACTTCATTACTTTGTAATGAAAACCTCCCAGCCATATCATTTCTGCAGCTTAGCAGGCTATTTTAAATACATGAGGAAGATTTTAAAAAGTTTAAAAACCATGTTTTTATGAATTTATATTTTGTAGCAGTTCTGTGCTATACATGCATTACACAAATGGCATTATGTTTAGTTTTAAATGATGTTCAAGACCGTTATGGGAAGAACAGATGTGTTCTTTCACACGTCCTCAAACTTTATTCAGTCATGATACTGAAACTCAAAAGTTTCCTGCAACATGGCTTCCTAGGAGAATGTAGAGAATTGTCTATAATACTTAGGGGTTGCAGGGAGGTGCCCCAAGGCAATACCTCATTTGGGTTTACACTGGATGACCCACAGATTATTATTCCACAGTTTTGTTTTGTTTTTTTTACAGCTAGGTATTTTAAACTAGGAGTTGGAATAGTTATAAGAGTGAGACTGACTTTCTAATTCTCACCAGCCTTGAAGATGTGGCAAAGGGTTACAAACCAGTCATCATTTTAGTTAGACTTGAGTCTCCACAGAGGTTTGGAAAGCTGGTCTGAGAAAACTCCTAAACATGAATTTTTATTTTCTTAGGTGTTCCTGAGGCTCCTTCAATTTAGCAAGCCTTTGTGCATATGCGCAGTCCAGAGGTCATGGTGTGAGAGAATAGGACCTCCAGTGGGCTTTTCTTTGTCCAAACACACTCAGATGCCTTTATACACACTCCAGGCAAAGATCTAGTGTTATGCTTAAAGATAGCTACCAAGAAAATCCGCAGGTACCTCCTGGAAAAGCAAAAGCAATGCTTCAGAACCATTTGAGGTTGCTGAAATTTCATCACTTCAGGAGGTCAGGGGGTGAGAAGGATGAAGAAAACCTTTTTTGTTGTTGAAACACAGAGAGAGTATTAGGTGATTTGAATATGCTATGGCTTATCTTTCCCCTAAAGATGGCACATTTCTTGGGGTAATATTTCCCCTTGATAATGCATTATTTGGTTTAAAGATTTCAAAAGCTTAGGCCAAGCCATGCTGCAGGAGTTGGCAAAACCAAAGGAAATCCAATATGTCGCTTGCAAATAGTTCCTATGGCCAAGTGATCAGTTGAAAACCCCAGCACAGGAACACCTTACCTGTTAGTTGATTGTCTTGTTGACTCTCCGTTGGGTCATTTATACTGTCAACCTGACTGTTCATTTCCACTGTAACCAAAGAAGAAAACAAGAAAAGTTAAGTATCTGTTAAATGGAAACCCTTAAACACATTTAAATGGCCTATGATTTGCTACTATCCTGATTTCCTATCATAAACTCTTTTGGGTTTATTTTCATTTATTCAAGATTTTGTGGATTTTTGAAACTTTTGGTGAGGGGGAGGACAGGATAGCCTCTTCAGGGAACCGTACAAGAAGATGAAGGTTCATTTTACACCAAATTTGGGGGTTGGCAGTCTGGGTTGTATTTACTGCCATCCTTAGATAAATTCAAAGGCCTTAATATGTGTCTAAGAAAACAAAGATAGAAAACAAAGCAAAACAGATTACTGACATGCAGAGAGGTAAGCAGCTCCTTCTAAAATGTCAATGTCCATAGGCCTGTTTGGCTTGCCGGGTTTTCAATTTCAAGATGTAGAAAAAACTCTGTGAACTTGCAGATGGGTGCAGTGGACTACCACGGACTGGGAAAGCAAACATCTGACCAGATCACATAGCCATGATAAAACATGCACTTTGACTTGACTGTGGGTATTCTATGTGGACATTTGCATAAAAATAGAATGCATAATTACTTCCATTCTCCAGAAGTAGCCCAGAGCAGGCACAGCATTCACTCTGAAAATTTCCAAGGGTCAGCAGGTTTAATTAGATTGATATTTTTAAAGCACAGGAGCCCACATTATAAGCTGAGGGACTGAATACACAAACAAACAATGGCCAAATCCTACACTGTGTACAACAATAGAACTCTCACTTAAAATCTCTGTGGCAACCAGACTGGGCAACCACACCACAATCTGTGCAGCAGGCAGCTCAAAATGGCCAGAACTCGGTCAGTGACTGTCACTGTCCCTATTTTTTTTTCCCCTGCTTCCAACATGGGACTAACCAGGGGAAGAAAAATAGGTGTCCCAAACCAATCACTTAAGGTGTGTCCCATTCTAGTTAGCCACTTCGAGCTTCCCCAGGCCAACAACCTCCAGTCAGAGGCGTCCCTTTTATGAACTGTAAAAATTTCCCACTCTCCAGCCTGCCTTGTGATAATGGCCACTGTGTTATAGCAACCTCTGGATAAGAAATCTCTAACTGTCCTCTTTGGGGTGATTTTAAATTATTTGCACAAAACTAAAAACCAATCGCTTGTTGTTGTTCAAAGATGAAAGCTTGATTAGCATAAAAAAGTGGCAGGTGCTGGCTTTCACATGCCAAAGAGGTTCAGAAGAGGAAATGACGTGGTACGGCAGCCACCCAACTCTCTTGTGGTGAGGACTGTTTTGAAAGCAGGTCTTCCTGTTATCACCTGCAAACTATCTTGCTTTCTAATAACAGGGTGAACTCATTTTAAGCCCCATATATAACTAGCCAGATGCAGCAACTCTCTCTATGCAGAGATATGCATGTGTGCACTGTCCCTCCTGGTCCACAGTTGTACTGTCAGGTCACCCATCTCGGTGCTGTGTGTGCAGGACACAACACAAGAGAACACTGCTTTTCTGTTTCTTCTTCCAACCAAGGGATGTTGGTTCCAAAACCTAATAATGAATGTTACTATCAGAAGAGTTCCACGATCAGGTATATTTGGGAAAACCAAGTTTAAACCATGTTAAACATGGTTCTTTACTCCCAAGGCTTCTGAGAGCATCCATAATCCTCTTCTGTGGACAGGAAATCTCCAAGTGAAGACTAAAACTCTCAGTATTTCTCACATTCATGCCCCTTTTATTCAAGGAACATTTTATGGGCCTGATATTTCTCAGAATATGTTTTGTACAGAACTATTAAGAATCATGTCCATAGTGTCATGACCAGCTGAGTATGATTGACATGTGATAGCCTTTAATGGGTGGGTCTGGGGTTTCAAAAAATTTTCTTAGGTAATGCATACCCATGAGTAAGACATCAATTTGTGCAATGGAAGCAGAAAAGTTTTTAAAGAAGGGAGGCGATTTGGGTGATGGTAAGTGTACTGGAGGGTGGAGTACCTGGTATGGGAAGCACTATTTAAAACTTCCAAATAACATGACTAAGTCTGCCCGAATTTTTTCCGAGGTCATTATCAACTCAAAGATAAGCCAAACAGCAAAATATTTAAGTGGATCAGCTGACCAATTCTGGTTGTCCCAATCCTTATGGACCAGTGAATCAAGTACTGATATTGGTTCCAGTGGGCTCCATGAGTTGTTTTTCTGATTAAAGTGATGGCATTTCAAAGTGCTTTTGACATTGTTCTGCAAGGGAAGGAGGATATAGTATTCTTGAGGCTCTTTAGATGCCTTCAAAATTAGATGTGAATTTTTAAATTCATCTTTTTTAAAGGTTTTTGTCAATTTATTTTGATACAGTGAGGTGAAATAATGAAGGCATGAGAACAATCTTAGCCCAACCTCATCCTAGGGCACCTGGAATGCCCAGTGGAGCAGGAATATCAGTGGAGCGAGTGTCTTCTGTAGAAGTGCTGCTTCCAAAATCCATCAGTTGATCTTAGTTTGCTTTGGCCTTGCTGTTACCTACTGAGGCCTCTGGGTTGTGAGGCATGACTAAATCACTGCACATGCTATTTTAAAATAGCTAGAGACAGTTTAAAAAAAACCTACTATTTTTATTAGCTTTTAGTAGAAAATAGTTTTTGAAATTTACCTTGTTCTAACCCAATATGTTGATTTATAGAACAGATAGCTCCCTTAATCCTAGATTACACATAGAAAACGTGTGAGATTTGTAGTTTGCATGAGCTCAAATGGCTCAGAACCTTACCGTCGGGGCCTGTAGTGTTCTCTATGTCAGTGGAGCCTTCACTTTTTCCAGGCACTCTAGGTGTGTCCTCGCCTTGAGCTGAAAGAGGGAAAGACACAGAGCCTGATTAATAGAGAATTACTGCAGTTCCAGGGCCAATTGTTCTGGCCCTCTGCTGTCCTGTTAAATTTGAAAATACTCTTGGGATTCAACTTCTTTTGTACAAAAATTTAAAGGCAGAAATAGTGGGTCTAGTTGCTTAAGTATTTTAGTGCTGTCTTATGAGTTCTCTTTAATTTGTCAGATAATCACATACATAATTTCTCAAATTAGAAATCTGTTAGTGTGAAAACTAAAAAGCTTGATTTTATCAGAACAACCTACAATTTAAATTTAGGGACGTGTGCAAGTGTGAGACAGAGAGAGAGAAAGAGTGTGTGTTTTCGAAGTTTATCCCTTGAAGAGGAAAAAAAAAGCATATTTTGCCTTAAGCATGCCTGAAGGATTAATGTTCCCAGTGGTGAAAGTTTCGGTTTAAGTACAAATGAATGGTTTAGGAGACCTCCTCAGAGGATGCCATTTTGGATTGCAGAGATTCCAGTCCTTAGACTGTTTTCTATTTGCACAACCTCACGTACCTTTGCTGTGGTTGAAGCTTAAAAGTTACATCCCAAAGGGAGGCGAGATAGGTTGTTTCTACAGAACAACCAAATATACAAAAAGAAACCGGTGGGGTCTCTTCCTGACCTCCCACATTTGTATGCTACTGTTTCATATACAGTAAGACAATTGTGTTTCATATTGTAAGAAATTTTCTAGATATTCAAAGGACAGTAATCTCTTGTTTCTTAGTTAAATATCTATTATGTATTCACAACTTGAACAGCAAGGCTCAAAATATTTTTTTCAAATGGAAAGGCCAAAGGACTCTTGTACAGAATATATAGAGACATAAATATACTAAATTATTTTAGTATATTTATACTAAATATATCTCCCTATTAGAAAGATAGGGAACCTGGTAGAAAATGAACAAGACAGGTCAGCGCCTGTGGCTTGGGGGAGTGGGGCACCCGCCCCATGTACTGGAGGTGGCAGGTTCAAACCTGGCGCCAGCCAAAAATTGCAAAAACAAAATAAAGAAAATGGACAAAACACAGACATGTCACACAAGAGGGTGTCCTGGCTAGTCATTTAGTTTTTTGGAATGACTTTTGCCAAATCTCAAGGCTTTTTCACAGCAAAATGACCGTAAAATGTTCTGACTCCTTGTCCAACTCTCTGGGACATCATCAGAACCAATTAAAACATAACATTATTATTATTTTAATAAGAAATTATTACCATGGAATAGAAATTAATAGATCTAACTCTGCATAAACATTACTTCCTTGGCTTTTTTCTTAGTGTCCTTTTGATTATGACAGGCTCTACAAGGGTCTGTGGCTGATTCCTAAAGGACATCTTTGTCAACGTTATTACTATCAATGGTAATAACCCTGATGACATGACCATGGAGAAAGCCTTCTGGCATCACTGAGAACTTTCTCTCTAATGGCCCGAAGCTAGTATGTTAAACAATGCTCAGTGAAAAAGAAGGGTACAAATCACTTCCAAGAGCTAGGTAAGAAAGGAAGGAAAAGTCAGAGAAAGCAAAATTAAAAAGGCAGAGAGGACAGCAAACACTTAAATTGCCTATGTTTATCCTTTTAACCTCATTATTGTGCAAGGGAATGTGTGAGAAGTCATGGACTGTGCCACTGTATTGACACTGATTAACACAAACCACAATGGCAGGTTTCAGATCTATGATGGAGAGAGACAAACAGAAATCAAAGCTGTAGCGCTGAATACATCCTTGGAGCAGAGGACAGCGCAGTCTGTGAGATCTGCTTTTGAAGATACTGAAGGTGTGCTTGGGAGGCACTATTTATCTGTTCAATCTCGGGGGGCAGGTAACATGTGAGTGCATGCACATGCCTGTGGTCTGGGTCTGTGACTGTGCAGTAGCACGTTTATGTGACTTTGCATGTGCAAGTACGTGTGTCAGTGTGCGTGTGTGTTGTTTGTTGGGAGTGAAGGAAAGAGAGGCCAGACATTTGTTATTCTGACATACATGTGGAATGGGTATTATCCTAAAGGCTTCTGCACTGCCAGGCAGTGCAACTCCGTGCCCAGAGAAATGAGCTCATTTCACACAGATAACAGAATCTGATCAAAACAAAAATTGCCTCTACAGCCTATTTATTCCAGTTTGCCTATCTCTCCCTCCGTTTTGATTGCTGCTGTTTGGAACAGAAACAAGAGGTACATTCTAGGATTTTTTTTCAAGAGTCCTAGATGCTGAAATAGAAAAAGTCTGGGACATCCAGCATCCTTTTCATTTTCACTTACCAACTGCAGCTGTGCTTTTTAAAGCCATGATTCTAGTAACCTTTTGTAGGTTAGAGGCATTACATAAAATGTAATAAATGAAGCCGATCTCATCACAGAAGATGACGAGAATGCATACAGAAGATTTTTAAACATAAACATGGAGAGATGTTGTGGAATTTTCCACGGTTTTATTTTGAGATCTGTGTTGACAGTAAATCCCAAACAACAAATAGGATTACGAATAATTATTTCTCAGAATCTGTAGTCACATAGATGATGAGACAGGTATAGAGAGGAGGGCCTTCCCGTTTGTTTTGATTAAAGTGGTATTGATCCACTTAAACCATTCTTAAACACTTTGACAACTTTCTCCATACCCGTGTTCCAACTCCACTATTGATACAATGGATTAGATAATGGTTCAGAAATGTTCACTTCCTACCTGCCACCCCCCTGGGAATCTACTTGACATTGGATTTGGCCAGGAAATCTGCTGTGGCCAGTGGGATATTAGCAGAGTGAGTCAAGTAGAAATTTGACAGTTGGAATTTCTTTTTCCCTGTTCTCTCTTACCTTTTACCCCAAGAAGAACATACTTTAGGGGGCAGCTGGTCCAAGGAATATGAGTCTAGGGTTCAACTCATAGCTTGATGTTGGCCCAGGCTACTTATAGGTGATCCTAATACACACAAGTAAAGAATACACTCTTGTTCTAAAGCCCCAAAGTTGAAGATGGTTTGAAGTGCCACATTACTGTGGCAATAGCTAACAAACTTAATAACATATTTTTAATTGATTAAGTCCTAAAATTGTTTCTTTGGGGGTTAATTTTTTTCTTTTAATTATGAAATTTAGGGTGTCCTAAACATTGCCCCTGAAATCACCATACATAGGGAAAATGAGAAATTGTTGCTAAATATACCTCTGTTTACGAAATATATATTGCAAAACTTCAGAAAATATTTACCAAATATTCTGTACGAGTTGGCCACCTCTATGTAAGATTTTGTAATGGATACTTTGCAAATAAATGTGCATTTAGCTACAATTTCCCACTTTCCAGAGGCAAATTTTGGGACACCCTGGTTGTGTATGTTTACAGGGTACATGTGATGTTTTGCTACCGGCATATAATGTGAATTAGTCAGATCAGGGTATCTGTCATCTCAGGCGTTTATCATGTCTTGTGTTAGGAACATTCTAATTTTACTGTTTTAGTTATGTTAAAGAATACCCTAACTTATTGTTGACTACTATCACTTTATTGTGGTATCAAATATTGCTCATCCTACCTGTGTTTTCGCACTCGTTAACCATCCCACTTCATTCGCCCTGTGTGCCACCCTTCCCAGCCTCTGGTAGCTGTCATTTTACTCTGTCTCCAGGAGGTCAATTGTTTTTAATATTTAGCTCCCACACATGTTTGAGATTTGTTTTGCTGTGCTTGGCTTATTTCACTTGACATGAAGTTCTCTAGTTCCATCAGTGTTATTGTAAATGGCATAATTTCATTCCTTATTTTGGCTGTTAGGGTGCCACAAGTTCTTAATCCATTCATCTGTTGGTTAGGTTGATTCCATACCTTGGCTATTGTGAATAGTGCTGCATTAAATATGGGAGTGCAGGTGTATTTTCAACACACCAATTTCCCTTCCTTTGGATACATAGCAAGCATGGGCTTGCTGGGTCACGTGGTAGTTCTATTTTTAGTTTTTTGAGAAACCTCCATAGTGTTCTCCAGCCATTGTACTGATTTACATGCCCACCAACAAGGGGGCCCCTTTCTTCACATCATTATTGCCTATTTATAAAGGCCATTTTAACTGGGGTGGAAGATGTTCTCACCATAGTTTTGACCCATTTCTATGATGACTAACGATGTTGAGCATTTTTTCGTATACCTACTGGCCATTTATATGCCTTCTTTTGAAAAATGTCTATTCAGATTATTTTTTTCCTATTGAGTTGTTGGCACTCCTTAAATATTCTAGTTATTATTTCCATGTCAGATGGGTACTTTGCAAATATTTTCTTCCATGCTGTGGGTGTCTCTTCACTTTGTTGATTTATTTGCTGTGCAGAAGCTGTTTAGCTTGTTGTGATCCCATTTGTCAAATTTTGCTTTGGTGGCCTGTGCATTGGTATTACTCAAGAGGTCCTTGCCTGAACAAATTTCCTGAGCCATTTTCCCAGTGTTTTTTTCAATAGTTTCATAGTTCCCAGTCTTAGGTTTGAGTCTTTAATCCATTTTGATTTGATTTTTGTATATGATAACAGATAAGAATCTCATTTCATTCTGCGAATTGATATCCAGTTTTCCCAACACTATTTACTAAAAAGACTGTCGTTTCCCCAGTATGTTCTTGGCAATTTTGCCAAAGATACGTTCACTATAGATGTCTGGGTTATTTTTGGGTTTCTATTCTGTTCCATTGTTCTATATGTCTTTTTATGCTGACACTATGCTGATTTGGTTACTACGGTTCTATAGTATAATTTGAAGTCAGGTAATGTGATTCTTCCAGTATTGTTCTTTTTGCTCAAGATGGCTTGGGCTATTCTGAGTCTTTTGTGGTTCCGTTTAAATTTCAGGATTATTCTTTCTATTTCTGTGAATAATGTCATTGGTATTTTGATGAGGATTGCATTGAATCTATAGATTACTTTGGGGAGTATTGGTATTTTATCAGTTCTTTCAATCCATAAGCAAGAATATCTTTCTATTTTTTTTACAACTTCCTCAATTTCTTTCATTAATGTTTTATAATTTTCATTATACAGATTTTTCACTTTTTGGTTAAGTTTATTCCTAAGTATTTTATTTTATTTGTAGCTATTGTAAATGTGATTGCATTCTTTTTCAGATTGTTTACTGTTGGCATATAGAAATGCTACTGATATTTGTATGTTGATTTTGTATCTTGCAACTTTACACAATTTGTTTATCAGTTATAATAGTTTTTTTGTGGAGGCTTTAGATTTCTATGTATAAGATCATATCCTTTGTGAAAAAGGGTAATTTGACTTTTTCCTTTTCAATATAGATGCCTTTTATTTCTTTTGTTTGATTGCTGTAGCTAAAACTTCCAGTACTATGTTTAAATAAAGAGGTAAAAGTAGGCATCCTTGTCTTATTCCAGATCTCAGACATAAGGCTTTCTGTTTTTCTACATTCAGTATGATACTGTGTGTTTAACATATATGGCTTTTATCATGTTGAGATAAGTTCTTTATATATATATATATATATAGTTTTTTGAAAGTTTTTATCATGAAGGGATGTTGAATTTTATTAAATGCTTTTTTCAGCATCAATTAAAATGATCATAAAACTTTTTTCCTTCATTCTGTTGATATGATGTATCACATTGATTGACCTGAAATTTTTTAGCTCCAGAATTTCTGCTTGATTTAAAAAAAAATTATTTTAATCTCTTTGTTAAATTTCTCTGATGGACTTCTGAATTCCTTCTCTGTGTTATCTTGAAGTTCACTGAGCTTTGTTAGCACAGCTATTTTGATTTTTTTTTTTTGTCTGAAAAGTGACATATCTCCATCACTCCAAGATTGGTCACTGGTACCTTATTTAGTTTTTTTGGTGATGTCATGTTTTCCTGGGTGTTCTTGATGCTTGTGGATGTTTGTCAACATCTGGCATTGAAAATTAGGTATTTAGGTCTAGACTTGTTTGAACCTGTCTTTCTCGGGAAGGCTTTCTAGGTTATTCAAAGGAAATTAAGTGGTCTGATCTAAGTCTTTGTTGACTACAGCTTTATCAGCCTGGGGGTAGGGAGATGCCCCAAGCCCAGTAATGCTGTGACTCTTGCTGACTCCTGGTGGGAAGGTTTTGGTGGCCATGGGTAGGATACAGGAGAATTCCCTGGATTACCAGGAAAAGTCTTTCACTCTGTTCTTTTACTCTTTGTACTGGGCTGTGCTAGTTGGGGGTGGAGTGATATGCTCTTTTTCTCTCTGGCCTTCTATTCCTGGAAATGCTATCTAGGAACTAAGTCCTGGACTCAGATGCTTCAGGAATCTGCTTGGTACTTTATTTTACTTTGGTGGGCCAAGTGCAAAACGAAGTCCTATAAATGTTTCCTTTTCCTTTCCCCACTTAAAAGAAGATTTTCTGAGCCATATCATGTGTAGTTGGGGAAGGAGTAATATAGGCACTGACCTGGGCACCACTGCTTGTATCACACTGGGTCATGTGAACCCCAAGTCCTATGGCTCTGGGCCAAAACAGCTGCAGGAATTGACCTAGGAGGACAACCTTTGTGGCCTAACAGCCTTATAAATTTATTCTAGGCCACAGGCCTCTTTTTGTCAGCTGATAGTGGGGCAAGCCAGAACTAGAGTTTCAAGGTAGAGAATTTCCCTCTGGCTGGGCTGTTCTAAATGATTTTTCTGTGGGTGGTGACAGAATTCTGCCCTGTACTGCATTCCCATATGACAAGCCCAGCCTGAGTTCCAATTTAAAGTCCCACAACCCACAATCACTCTCCACCCCCTAGGCACACAGATTCTCTCTACACTTGGCATGTTGATATAGCACTGCCAAGAGATGGGGGAGACAAGGCATTGGCATTGCAAGGCTGCCTTTTCTGCCTTCTTCAGTGTTTCTTTCCTTGATATAATGTTAATGTTAAAACCTGGTACTGTGATTGCTTGCCTAACTTTTGTTTCTTGCGAAGATGCTTTCTGCATGGATAGTAGTTGAATTTGTTGTTCATGTGGAGGGACAAGATATGCAGGTTTCTATTTAGACATCTTGCTCCACCCACTCCCCCCTAATATTGTTTCTTAATTTTGTTCCACAGAAATAATAATTATAAAATCATGAGCTTGATTTGTGCCTAATTTTTTAACACATGATAATATGTTAATTTGTATATCACTCAAATCATTTACCAAGCAACAATGGTGCATGTAATGAAACTTTGAGAAACACTGAATTAATGTATTCAGAGGCAGTCTCTTAGGCTAAACTCTGCTGGCTTCATGATACTAAAATAGATGAAACTTGGTCTTAGAGTTTATGGCATCTGTATATGTATTTAACTCCCAAGTCAAGTGGAAGAAGGCTATTGTTGCATATGCAAGGACACCAACTTATGTTCTTTTAAAGGTAGTGATCGTTAGAGAAGATGAGCTCATCTTCTGATTTTATACTAGACTTTCATGTGTAAAATCCAACCACAACTAAGTCGAGGCAGATCAAAGTCCAATTTATTGTGGAATAGCAGACTCAACATTGGTGTAAATATAGGACTTAAGACTCTGTGGTACACTATGTTATAATGATAATTTCTCACAAATTCTTCTTAAAAGTCAAATCGCCAACACTTTTCGAACTATTCTTAAAAGTCACTTTTCTCCATGATGTGGTTACAACACCCATTAAACCAAATATTTAACTTCAAAAAGAACATTCCAGTCCTTTGTAATGATATGGTAATGCCATTCTGTGAATGGATAGTTGCTTGAGTAGCATCCAGGTTTCAAATCCAGGTGTTTTGCAATCCTACACAGGTATGCATAGGCAAACAGGCACTTGCAGGAAGATCCATCCATTAGGAAGGAGATAGAACAAATCAGGAATAATTTAACCCACTCTTCCTACAACAAATGCCATACAACAAACCACGACTCTAACTTCTGTAAATTCTATCTCTTTGTTGGATATGCCATGGTTTTTTTCTTTCTTTTTGTAACTTCCTTTCCTGTTACTGTGATAGATTTTGAACCTCAGGATGGCACCATTCTTGGTCACCTTTCTCAGAGGCATTGTCATTAGTGAAAGGGGCTGGAGTATTTCCAATGTTTGCCTGTTGGCATGTAGGGTGTCCAGATGCTTCCTCTTCTCTCCTGTTCTTTTTCTCCTATTTACTTCTTTTTCTTTATTTTCTTTTACTTCCTTCCACTGTTCCCTCCTTTCTCTGCCTTCTTTCCTCATCCTCATTCTTACCTTCTTTCCCTGGTTTCATGCTTTACTTCTCTCTCCCTCTTCCTCCTCCCTTCTTTCTGTCTTTCCTGAGTTTAAGATTTGTTATCATAGGGGATTCTGGGAAGATGGCCGACTGGTAGCAACCCTGGTCAGAGGCTCCTGAGCAAAGGAAGAAAAACTGGTTGAAATCAGAATCTATGAAGCCAAAGATGGCAACCTGAGCCCAGAAAGAAGTTCAGCAAGCTGTAAATCCAAGGAAGAGCATTCAAGAACACAATATACAGGTACAAAGTGGGCCCCAGAACTGCTTGCTAGAGCTGCCTGCCTCCCGCAGGTGGCGGGTGGCTGCAAAGAAGTCCCCTGCACTGGGAAGGCACAGAACTGCTTGGTAGAGACTTGTGCACCTTGCGGGCAGCAGCGGAGGAGTCCCCCACACTGGGAGGGCCCAGAACTGCTTGCTAGAGCTGTGCACCACATGGGCAGCAGAGGAGATCCCTGCTCCAGGGCTCTGGGCAGATCCAGAACTGCTTGCTAGAGCCGCAAGCTTCCTGCAGGTGGTGGGTGGCCACAGAGGAGTTCCCCTGCTCTGGGCAGGCACAGAACTACTTGCTAGAGCCTTGCACACCCCTGTGGGTGGTGTCAGATGAGTCCTCCACTCTGGGAGGGCCCAGAACTGCTTGCTAGAGCCACACGTCCCATGGGCGGCAGAATAGATCCCTGCTCCAGGGCCTTGGGCGGGCGCAGAACTGCTTGCTAGAGCCTCACACCTCCTGCAGGCAGTGGGTGGTCGCAGAGGAGTCCCCTGCTCCAGGCAGCTACAGAACCACCTGCTAGAGCCTCGTGAGCCCCACGGGCTGTGACGGAGGAATCTCCAACTTTGGCTGGGCCCAGAACTGCTTGCTAGAGCCATGCACCCCACAGGCGGCAGAGGAGACCCTGCTCTACGGTGCTGGGCAGGTCCAGAACTGCTTGCTAGAGCCGCATGTCTCCCACAGGTGGTGGGTGGCCACAGAGGAGTCCCCTGCTCCTGGCAGGCACAGAACTACTTGTTAGAGCCCCACACCCCCCTGCCAGGTGGTGGTAGAGTGGTCCCCCACTCTGGGAGGGCCCAGAACTGCTGCTAGAGCCACACACCTCTTGCAGGTGGTGGGTGGTCACAGAGGAGTTCCCTGTTCCAGGCAGGCACAGAACTACTTGCTAGAGCCTTGTGTGCCTCATGGGCCGTGACAGGGGAGGCCCCAACCTTGGGTGGGCCCAGAACTGCTTGCTAGAGCTGTGCACCCCACAGGTGGCAGAGGAGATTCCCTCTCCAGGGCTCTGGGTGGACCCAGTTGCTTGCTAGAGCTGCATGCCTCCCATGGACAGTGGGTGGCCACAGAGGAGTCCCCTGCTTCGGGTAGGCACAGAACTACTTGCTAGAGCCATGCGCACCCCACAGGCAGTGGCAAAAGAGTCCCCAACATGGGGCAGGCCCAGAACTGCTTGCTAGAGTCTCATGCCTCATGGGCAGCAGAGGAGATCCCTGCCCCAGGCTTTTGCTCTGGACAGGCCCAGAACTGCTTGCTAGTGCCGAGGGCATCCCACGGGCAGTGGCGGAGGAGTCCTACATTCCAGAAAGACACAAAACAACTTGCTAGAGACACGCACACCCCACAGGGGCCAGTGGAGGAATTCCCCGCTCCATTCACCCATGCTCAATGGGCCCAGAACTGCTTGCTAGAGCCATGCGTGCCCTGCAGGTGGTGGTGAAGGAGTCTACCACTCTGGGCGGGCCCAGAACTGTTTGCTAGAGCCACGTGTGTCCCATGGACAGAGGCAGAGGAGTTCCCCACTCCAGGATCCCACACTGGAAGGGCACAGATTGGCTTGCTAGTGCCACACAGGCAATGGTGAAGGAGTCCTCCGCTCCTCTGCCCCCAGCTACTCTGGTGGGGCCAAACTAGGACTGATCTGGTCACTCATGTACCATGCACTACCGCTGCCATTCCCCCACCCCTGGCTACTCCAGGGTGCTGAACTAGGACTGATATAGCCATTACAGTTCCCCTGTTCCACCAGTTGCCCTGGAGGGGCTGAACTAGGACTGATTCAGCTGCTGTGGTCTCCTGCCCCCCAGGTCGCCCTGGCAGGTTGAATGAGGTCTAATCTGGCCACACACACTCCTGTGCAGGTGCTGCAGTTCCAATGCAACCCAGTTGCCCCAGCACCTGAGAACTGGGAGAAGGCAACAGATATGCTCTGCTTGTCTCTCTGGGCAACCAGAAGAAGCCACCAACTGAACAGTTCTGATAAGGCCTCCAAACAAGGTAAACTCAGCATGGGGCAGAATCAGTGGAAAACTCTGGCAACTCGAATAACCAGAGTAGATCAACTCCAAGGAAAAATGGGGTAGATGCAATTGAAGACCCTATCCACAAGCAAATGGCTGAGATGTCAGAAATCAAGTTCAGAAAGTGGATAGCAAGTAAGATTAACAGAATGGAAGAAAGAAAGGAAGTAGAAGTTCAAGAAATTATTCAAAAGATGTACCAAGAACTCAATAATTTCAAA
>CAUYQV010053695.1:0-16995 GCA_963574575.1 Galagoides demidoff
CCACAAAACACAAAAAACCAAAAAAAAACAAACCCCGGCCGGGCCTGTGGTGCGGGGGGGGGGGGGGGGGGGGGGGGGGGGGGAATGAACCTGTAGTCCCAGCTACTTGGGAGCCTGAGGCAAGAGAATCACTTAAGCCCAAGAGGTTGCTGTGAGCTGTGATGCCATAGCACTGTACCGAGCACAACATAGTGAGATTCTGTCCCCCCAAAAAGAGGTCTTAAATATTTCTAAACTACGTCTACATTTCTCTATTTTTTTTTTTTCAGTTTTTTGCCGGGGCTGGGTTTGAACCCACCACCTCTAGCATATGGGGCCAGTGCCCTACTCCTTTGAGCCACAGGCACTGCCCTCTTTCTTTATTTTGAGACAGGGTCTTGCTCTGTCACCCAGGCTAGAGTGCAATGGCATCATTATAGCTCACTACAACCTCAAACTCCTAGACTCAAGTAATTCTCCTGCCTTAGCTGCCCAAGTAGCTGGAACTACAGGTGTGTGCCACCATGCCCTGCTATTTTTTTTTCTTTTTTTGTACAGAAGGGGTTTTGCTCTTGCTCAGGCTGGTTTTGAACTTCTGGCTTCAACTCCTGCCTTGGCCTCCCAGAGTGCTAAGATTACAAGTGTGAGCCACCATGCCCAGCCCCTGACACCAGGCAGGTGCAGGACAGGCACATTAACCTCTCTCCTAGGCTGGGCTCAGTGGCTCACACCTGTAATCCTAGCACTTTGGGAGGCTGAGGCAGGTGGATTGCTTGAGCTCACCAGTTCGAGACTAGACTGAACATTAGCAAGACCCCACCCATCTCTACTAAAAATCCTAAGAGTTGGAGGTTGTTGTGAGCTATGATGCCACAGCACTCTACCCAGGACAACAGCTTGAGACTATGTCTCAAAACAAAACAAAATAAAACCTCTCTCCTAAACCCTCAAAATGCCTCTTCATAGGCTCTTGCCCCTCTTCCATCCATTCTTCATGATGTAGTCAGAACATCAGTCTACCACCACAGCCTCTTCTCTTAGGAGATGCTTAGCCTACTCCACTTGGCTCACAAAGCCTTTGCCCCTGCTCCCTTCTCCAGCCCCCTAACTTCTCATTCTGCTTTAGATCTCTTGCAGCGCTCTTTTGCCCCTGGGCCTGGCACACCACTCCCTCCATGGTACACTATCCTACCCCTCTGTTGGCTTGCTCCAGCCTGCTCTCCTGACAGCCATCAACCTAGACATCACAAATTTGTGTTTTGCTTTTTTGTTTCTTTTTTATATCATTGGGGATTCATTGAGGGTACAAAGAGACATTACAAATTTTTTTTTTTTTTGAGACGGAGCCTCAAGCTGTCACCCTGGGTAGAGTGCCGTGGCATCACAGCTCACAGCAACCTCCAACTCCTGGGCTCAAGCGAGTCTCCTGCCTCCGCCTCCCAAGTAGTGGGGACTACAGGCGCCCTCCACAATGCCCAGCTATTTTTTGGTTGCAGCCGTCATTGTTTTGGCAGGCCCAGGCTGAATTCGAACCCACCACCTTAGGTGTACGTGGCTGACGCCTTAGTCACTTGAGCCACAGGTGCCGAGTCATACAAATTTTTTAAAGAAGTTGCTCCTCCACTTGCTTCTACCACAGGAGCCTGCACTTGCCCTGGCATAATACTCATCCCATCTCATTGCAATTGTTTACTTATTTTGTACATTCTGGAATATACATCTATAACATTTGCTATTTTATTAGGTAATGAGCACTATCTCGGTCTAGGGAAGATCATGAGTGCCTTCCCTATGGAACTTGGTCCAAATAGTTTTTTCTTTTTTTTAAACACAACTTTATTAAGATTTAGTCCAGATATCATGCAATTCAACCATTTAAGGTATACAATCACTGGTTTTTAGTATATTCACAGAGTTGTACAATCATCACTGCCATTTTAGAATATTTTCATCAACTCAGGAAGAAACCCTCCACCCCTTAGCTATCATCTCCAGACTCCCACATTCTTTCCTCCACCCCCAGGCAACTATTAATCTACTTTCTATCTTTATAGATTTGCCTACACTGGATATTTCCTATAAATGAAATCAGATTAGGTCTTTCCAACTTACCAGTTATAAGACTCACCTGAGAACTTTCCTGGAGATTGAAATTCAGATGATCAGGCCTTTACTATTCTCAGCACCCAAGGCCAGGTACACAGTAAGTGGTGGAGGACTTTTTTTTTTTTTTTTTTTTTTTTTTTTGGAGACAGTGTTTTGCTCCATTGCCCTGGCTAGAGTCTAGAGTACAATAACATCATCACAGCTCCCTGCAACCTCAAACTCCTAAGCTCAAGTAATTGTCCTGCCTTAGCCTTCCAAGTAGCTGGGAACTACAGGCACATGCCATCATACCTGGCTAAGTTTTCTATTTTTTGTAGAGACAAGGTCTCACTATGTTGGTTCGGGTGGTCTTGAATTCATGGCCTTAGGTGACCTTCCCTCCTCTTCCTCCTAAAGTGCTAGGGTAACAGGCATGAGCCACCACAACTAGCCAAGAAATATCTTTTGATGAATACCTCTAAAAGCTGTCTCCAGCTCTAGGCTCCTTATATCCAACCCCCTAACCAATGGCCCTAGTCTTATCTCAAGCAACCTGAAAACATTCTGAGTGTAAAATTATCATACATTCAACACAGAAAAGGCCTGGAAAGTTGACCAGTTCCCTCACGGGGCACAGCTCTTTGGAATGCAACTTTTTTCAAGACAGAGTCTCACTTTTTTTGCCCTCAGTAGAATTCTATGGTGTTGTAGCTCACAGCAACCTCAAACTCTTGGGCTCAAGTGATCTTCTTATTTCAATTTTTCATTTTTAGTAGAGATGGGGTCTCACTCTTGCTCAGGCTGGTCTTTTTAAATTTTTTTACTTGTTAATTTTATTTATTTATTTTTGAGACAGAGTCTTACTATGTCACCCTTAGTAGAGTGCCATGGTGTCACAGCTCACAGCCACCTGAAATTCTAGGCTTAAGCAATTCCCTTGCCTCAGCCTCTCAAGTAGCCGGGACTACAGGCGCCCACCACAACGCCCACTATTTTTTTGTTGCAGTTGTCATTGTTGTTTTGCAGGCCCAAGCCTGGTTCAATCCCACCAGCTCCATTGCATGTGCACGGTTCCCTAACCACTGGGCTACAGTTGTCGAGCCAGTTTTTCTATTTTTAGTAGAGACCTGGACTCACTTTTGCCTGCCCCAATGCCCAGCTATTTTTTTGTTGCAGTTGTTATTGTTGTTTAGCAGGCCCAGGCCAGGATGGAACCCATCAGCCTTGGTGAATGTGGCCAGTGCCCTAACCACTGAGTTATGGGCACCGAAACAGCTTACGCTAGTATTGAACTCCTGAGCTCAAGTGAACCACCACATTGGCCTCCCAGATTGCTAGGATTATAGGCTGGTCTGCCAGGCCTGGAATGCATTTTTTTTTTTTTTTTTTTGGAGACAAGAGTCTCACTCTGTTGGCCCAGGCTAGAGTGCCCTGGCGTCATTGCTTACAGCTGCCTCAAACTCCGGGGCTCACGCGATCCTCTTTCCTTAGCCTCCCAAGTAGCTGAGACCATAAGCACACCTGTCCCACTAATTTTTCTACTTTTAGTAAAGACAGGGTTTCCCTCTTGCTCAGGCTGGTCTCAAACTCCTGAGCTCAAGCAATCCAACCTAGGATTACAGGTATGAGCCATCATGTCTGGTCAAGAATGCACTTTTGACTATCGGGATCCCATTTAAGGAGTGGAACAAAACCTGAACAAAGGACCACAGAGAGTGGGGGGCTGTGGTCATACTGCTGGAGGAGGCAAGTAAGTTGAATCCACAGTAACCACAGGGAGTAGTTAGAAATGAGGCTGAATGCCCCCCTTGGTGGCTCACACCCGTAATCCTAGCACTCTGGAAGGCCAAGGATGGCAGATTCCTTGAGCTCAGGAGTTCAAGATCAGACTGAGCAAAACGGAGACCTGGTCTCTGCTAAAAATAGAAAAATTGGCTCAATGCCTGTAGCCCAGTGTTTAAGGTGCCGGCCACATGCACTGGGGCTGGTGGGCTTGAGCCCCACCTGGGCCTGCTAAGCAACAATGACAACTACAACAAAAAAATAGCCAGGTGTTGTGGTAGGTGCCTATCATTCCAGCTACTTGGCAGGCTGAGGCAAGAGAATCGCTTAAGCCCAAGAGTTTGAGGTGGTTGTGAGCTGTGATGCCAGGGCACTCTAACGAGGGTGACAGCCTAAAACTCTGTCTCAAAAAAAATAAAAATAGAAAAATTGAGGTAAGAGGATCACTTAAGCCCAAGTTGGAGTTGCTGTGACCTATGACGCCACAGCACTTTACCCAGGTTGACAACTGGAGACTCTGTCTCAAAAAAACAAAAAAAAAAAACCAAAAAAAAAAAAGAAAGAAAGAAAAACTGAGGCAAGAGGATCCCTTGCGCCCAAGAGTTTGAGATTGCTGTGAGCTGTTGGCACAGCACTCTATCTAGGTCGATAGAGTGAGGCTGTCTCAAAAAAAAAGAGGCTGAAGAGGTGAGCAGTGGCTTGCTTGGTCATGGGGGTCTGTGGAGTGGCAAAGGAGTTTGGAATTTAGCCCCAGTACTGGGGAGCCAACCATAGGCTTAAAGCAGGGGAATTTTGTGATCACATCTGTGCTCCAGAAGAGTCATTCTAGAAGTTGTATGGAAGGAGGAGGCAGGAAGCAGGGAGTTTGCAACTATCATCAGAAAAAGGAGGCGTGGCCTGGGCCAGAGTGGGACAGACACGGAAGGGAGGTTGGGATGAAGGGATGTTCTGAAGGTAGAATGGACAGGGTTTCATGACTGATGGGAGGAGGTGGTGAGAGAATGAAGGCTGTTTCTGGCCTGGGTGATGGATAATGGTGTCTTTCACTAAGGGGGGAGCCCTAGAGAAGCACTGAGTGTCAAGACTGGTAAGGGTGGTCTGGAAGCCGCCCAGAGGAAGTGTCCTTGGATGGGGCAAACAGAGAAGAAAATGGGCTCAAAGCAGAAGCTTGAGTTATCCCTGCTGTACTGTGGAGGTTCATGACTACCGTGATGATGTCCAGTGACACTATGCTCTTGCCACATGTGTAGCCTACACCTTTTCCCTCTTGATTTTTACCTAATAATCCACATCAGCTTTAGTCTGGTCTCTCAACACTAATATAAGATAAGGCATTTGGGGGCCTAGGGACATCACCTATCTCTGGTATTACCTAGCTTTGAGCATAAACCTGGGTCCTTAGCAGTTATTTGGGAGATACTTACAATTTCACTTCCAATACTTCTGCTAGCTGCCTGCCAAAGTTTCTGAAATTTTCACTATTAAAGCCTTTCCTTTGGGTCAAAGTAGTAGTGTCCAACTTCTTTTAGGGGTAGAAATCTTTTTTCCCCCTAAATAAATCAGACGAGATTTGGAAAAGTCAAGGAGCAGGGAGGCCCAGAACTTTCTTAATAGATCTCCCTTTGCCCTTCCAAGGCACACCAAGGCTAAAGTAAAATCTCCAGAGGCCTCTACAAACATGGAAATGTTATCTGACAAGAGTGAGGGGCTCCGAGCGGTCAATGGGAGAACAGGAAAAGTCAGGGTAGGGCTGAAAGACCAGAGTACAGTAATCTCCCCCATCCTAGAGGAATATATTACAAGATACCCCCCCATTCCTGTGGATGCCTGAAACCATAGATGGCACCAAATCCTATATATACTATGTTGTTTTCATCTGGTAACTGAGACTAAATGACTCATGAGTGGGTAGTGTATACAGCAGAAAGAAATGATTCAGACAGTATGGAGTGGGACAATGAGATTTTATCACAATACTCAGAACGGCATGCAATTTAAAACTTGTGAATTGTTTACTTCTAGAATTTTCCATTTAATATTTTCAGACTACTGTTGACTTCAGGTAACTGAAACCTCAGAAATTGAAGCCATGGATAACGTTTAATGTCACCCTCTCTGGATGCTGAGAGGGTGACATTAAACATTTAACTGTACTCATTCTGCTTTTGTCAAGAAGTTGCTAGACAACCCTGAGCAAGTCACTTTACTTCTTGAATTTAGGACAAAACTGGTTCACCAAACAGAGCAGTGAGCATCACTTGGAAAGGCAGACCTGAAGGTGTTTTGCAAAATGAAAAATATACAGATGATACGGGTTAAGGATGAGCAACACATGCTTGTAAAATGCAAGTAAAGCACAGAACAAAATTAACCTACTTTCTAAATGTGGGATGTAGGTCTAGGTAAAGTTCTTCAGACTTTAGAGAGAAGTCATTTGAGCTGACAGGTTAAAAAATAAATAAATATGCTTTCACCGGGGTCTGAAGAAAGCTGGTATTAATAAGGGAAAAAAAATTCCTGTGGTCTGGGTGGGAGATGATGTGGGAAAGGCAAGTCTTTAAAATGTTAGAGCCTTGGCAAGTGATGTTGGTAGGCAATGAAAGCTTTCTAAACGTCTTGTGAGGTTTAGCATCACTACATCCTAGACTAGTGGTGTGGGATGACTTGCTTTCCTTTAAGCACTCTTATGCACTTGTGCCTTTGATCATGGCTCTTCACCTTACATGCCTTTGTCCTGCTTACTAATGCATTGTTAATCCTTTAGACTCAGCTGAAATGAGATATTCCTGGAGAGTGATTTGCTCCTTTACCTATGAGCTCATGTCTTCCCACAATTACTGCATTAATTTTTTTTTTTTGAGACAGAGTCTCACTATGTCACCTTTAGTAGAGTGCCATGGCGTCATAGCTCAAACTCTTGGGCTTAAGCAATTCACTTGCCTCAGCCTCCCAAGTAGCTGGGACCACAGAAACCTGCCACAATGCCTGGCTATTTTTCTGTTCTAGTTGTCATCGTTGCTTAGCTGGCTCAGGCCGCATTCAAACCTGCCAGCCTAAGTGTATATGGCTGGCGCTGTAACCACACTGTGTTACAAAGGCTGAGCCACTGCATTAATTTTTTAACCAGTTTACCTTTTTAAATTTGAGTTCAAAGGCAGAAACACATCTTGAATCATCTTTGACTCTCCAGTGCCTAAAACAGAAAGCTGTACACAGCAAATACTCTCTATATATTTGCTCAATTGGATTGTGTCTCACACGTGTTCTCAATAGGTACAGAGACAATAAATGTTCACGTGTAACTTTAGACCTTACTCCAAAGTGGACAGGAAGATTCTTGCCTATTGTTACTTATCTAAACATCTCTTCATCTATTGATTCTCTTGCTTCCAGATTTAAAAAAAATGATCACAGTCATTGCAAACTTTACATGGGACAACAATGGGTGCCAAGGAATATCTTGGAAATAAGAGTTGTTCTTCTGAGAATTGTAACATAAAGTATGTTTTCCCAGAAAGAATGGCTACCAGGCCAGGGAAAATCTCATTAGTAACTTATCTGATTCTATTAATGATCTAGAAAGATCATGTCCATCAGAAGGTAGAGTTGGGAGTGAGGGTAGATTAACAGAAAGCATATAAAAAATACATTTACTCTATGATGACTGGTACCTAGACTCATGTCAAACAAAAATGTTATGCTTTCAGAAAGCATACAAAAAATACATTTACTCTAGCCAGGCATTGTGGCTGGTGCCTGTAGTCCAGCTACTCTGGAGGCTAAGGCAAGAGAATTGCCTAAAGTCCAAGAGCTGAAGGTTGCTGTGAGCTGTGATGCCACAACACTCTACCGAAGGCAACAAAGTGAGACTCTGTCTCTAAAAAAAAGAAAAAATACATTTACTCTATAATTTCTGGTACCTAGAATCATGTCAAAAGCTTTACTTGCATTTTTGCATCTAATCCTTACACACTGTTTCAAGTACAATTGTCATCCTGTCTTGAAGAGGAGAAACCTATAGTTGTTACTTTACCTGAGATCACACAGGTAAGACAAGGTAAGATCTAAATCCAGGACATTTTGACTCCAGCATCCAGAAAGTGTGAATTAGTTAAGTTATATGTATAACTAACATCTATCTCCCTCTTTCCCTCTCTCTCTCTCTCCCTTCCGTCACCCCCCTTTTTTTCTTTTGTTAGATATAGGGTCTCACTCTGTCGCCAAAGCTGGGCTCAAATTAACCTTTCTCCTACCTCAATCTCCCCCTCAATTATTTTAAAAATAATTTTAAAATTTTTAATAGTTTCAAAATTATTTTAAAAAATTAAAATTTTCTTTTTGTAGAGATAGGGGTCTTACTTCTTGCCCAGGCTGATCTCAAACTACTGGCTTAAGTTACCCTCGACTCACCCTCCCAAAGGGGTGTGATTACAGGTGTGAACCACCGTGCCTGGTTATAACTAACATATCTCTCTCTCTCTTTTTTTTTTTTTGTAGAGACAAGAGTCTCACTTTATGGCCCTTGGTAGAGTGCTGGGGTGTCACACAGCTCACAGCAACCTCCAACTCCTGGGCTTAGGCAATTCTCTTGCCTCAGCCTCCAGAGTAACTGGGACGACAGGCACCCGCCACAAGGCCCAGCTATTTTTTGGCTGCAGTTTGGCCAGGGGCGGGTTTGAACCCTCCACCCTTGGTATATGGGGCCGGCGCCCTACTCACTATGCCATGGGCACCGCCTTAACTAACATCTCTTAATCTAACTGCTAATCAAAGCTTTCTAGTAATTTGGCTTACCACGATGCTGTCCTATAAACAATATGCCTTTTGCTAGGACACTGTTCCACTTTCCAGTTAGTAAGGCAGCACTCTGCTTATCTATCAAGTTCTCACGCACCTATCAAGTCCCTGAGGAAGGAATCCACTCTCAAAGTAAGGTCTTAGGACTTGCTCTCCCTCTCCCTGTATCAGTAGAAGCATCCCTGTTCCCATCCAAGGTTTCTCCTTGTTTCTTTGTATCTCCCCATGGATTTCACTCATGGGGGGGGTCAAGAGAGCCTTCTGTCTCTCTCCATCACCCATGTTTTTTCCTCCGCTGTATTTTGCCAACAGCGTATAAACATGCTCTAGAACCCTGTCATCTTTTAAAACATTTCCTCCTTTGGCTCTGCGCTAGTAGCAGTGGTTTCAACACCGGCCACATACACGGAGGCTGACGGGTTCAAACCCTTCCCAGCCCAGCAAACAATAATGACAACTGCAACAAAAAACAGCCAGTGTTGTGGCAGGCGCCTGTAATCCCAGCTACTTGGGAGGCTGAGGCAAGAGAATTGCTAAACTCAAGAGTTTGAGGTTGCTGTGAGCTGTGATGCCACAATACTCTACCAAGGGTGACAAAATGAGACTCCGTCTCAAAAACAAAAACAAAAACATTTCCTCCTTTGACCCCATGTCCTTCTACACTTATCCTCAAATTTCTGTCCCCTTTACAGCAACACTTCTCTCAAGTTGCCTATTATGTACTGTCTTTATTTTCTCACTTTCCCAGACATTCCTCAACCCATTTTATCAGGTTCACATCCTTGATTTACCCACATAAACCAAGCCAAGGTCACCCAGTAGTATTCTCTACTGACATCCAAGGTAACCTATCCAGTAGCCATGTCTCTGGGCCAAGCTTACAAGATCCTTCCGCAGCAGTAGGCACAGAAAATGCAGGCCCCCCCACCTGAAACTTTAAGACAGAATCTTATTATGTCACCCCGGGGTAGAGTGCTGTGGCATCATGGCTCACAGCAACCTCAAACTCTTGGCCTTCCACAATCCTCTTGCCTCAGCCCCCATAGTAGCTGGGACGACAGGTGCCAGCCCCAAACCCAGCTAATCTTTCTATTTTTAGTAGAGATGGCTCTCGCTCTTGCTCAGGCAGGTCATCTCAAGTGATCCACCAGCCTTGGTCTCCCTCTTAGAGTGCTGGGATTACCTGTGCACAACACCAGCCCCGCCTAACCTTTATCTTGCATCTCACCACTCAACACTTGATTTCCTTGTTTTCCTGGATGCTCCCTCCCAGCCTCCTACTTCATTACTCTCTCAAGGTTGGAGTGTCCCAAGATTTGGCCCTGGAATTTCTCTTCACTCTTTCCTCCAAGCCAAAGATCATAAACTGACAGCTCATATATGTGATTTAATCACCTCATAAAGTTAGAAAACATCTGATTTAGTTTCAGACATCAATTTGTTTACATTTAAACAATACAGATTTCTGGTTCTTTTAAGGAAAAAAACAGTATCTGTCAATACTGGGCCAGCGTTCTCACAAGGGCACAATCAGCTGGGTGGAGCAGATGCTGCTTCCTTGACGCTGGGTTCGTTTGTTATCCGCGATATACAACAGTTGAGAATACTGTCCTGAGTCATATTCCCATAAGTACTAAAAGACTCCCTTTCCAAGGCCACCAGAACACCTAGCAGTCAGTTCTTGGTCAACTTTACCGCTGGTTGGGTAGAGTCCGCAGGCGCCTCCAGGGGAGGAGGCACTGAAGGACTCCACCCACAGAGAACTTAGCTCTCCGTCAAAAACAAGGCATGCACGTCTTAAGTACAGTCACACTGCGCCAAATTCAGAAAGTCTTCTCAGCAAAAGATGACTGCTGTGGTCGTCTAAAAGCATCAAGTCTGGTATTCCGCTGCCTCTCTGGGCTGAGGTGGTCTGGGGACACCAAGAGGAGACCCTCTTCGAGGACGGAAAGATCACCGAAAGCTGCTGAGCAAGGACAGACTTTCTCGCCGTCGCTCACAGGTGCTGGATTGTATCTGAGGAGCTAGGATCGCGCGGGGACTGGCAGTGCCTTACTCCGTGGCGGGCAGAGCGGTGCGGCGTTTGGAGGGCGGGTCGGGCCGGCTGGGCGGAGACTGGGCGGGGCCCCGGAGCGTCCTCAGCCCCACGGTCCGGCCCCGCGCGCGCTTCCTCCAGCTATCCCCACTCCCCCAACCCTAGACGGATTCAGAGAGGCCCGAGACAGCAGCTAGGGAACCAGGTCAAGCGGGCGAGGACGCAGGACTGCCCAGTGACCGAAGCCTCCGCCCAGGAAGCCCCACCCAACGAGAGGGCAGACGCCCCGGCGCCCGCGGAGCCCACGCGCGACCGGGCGAGGGCGCGTGCAGCGTGACGACGCGACTCGCGGCGCGTCCCGTGACGCCATCGCGCCCGCTTTTGAAAGTTGGCGCCCGGGGCCGCCTCCCATGCTGCCCCGCGCCAACCCCTCCCCTCACCTTTCCTCCCCCGCCCTCCGCTCGCCGCCCGGCCGGCCCCCCCCCACCCGTCCCTTCCCTTATCAGCACCCGCGGCCCCGGCAGCGCCGACGCAGGCGCACTGCACCGCGCCGCCGCCATTTTGTGTCCGAGCCTGTGGAGCGATTAAACCGTGCGCGGAGCTGCTTCTTTGGCGGCAGCGGCGGCGGCGGTAGCCGGTGCGGGCGCGCAGAGCTGGCTGGGGACGCCGGGTGGCCGGAGCGGTGGAGCGGCGGCGGAGCGGGCGCTGCGGGGGGTGTGGCGCGGAGGTAAGGGGGCCCGGGGTGGAGGAGGTTTCGCGGGCCGCCTCTAGGTGTCACGATGGGGCCGCTCCGGTCGGCGCTGGCTGCAGCCCGGCGCCAGTGCCGCCGCCGGGGGGTGTTTGTCTCCCTCTACCGTCCCTGCTGCGGCGCGGCCGCCGCCATTGCCCGTCGCCGCCGTGGCCCGGCCGTCCCCCCACCCCCACCCCCGCCTTCTAAGCCTCCCTCTTGGCGGCGCGCTAGGCCTTGGGTGGCGGCGGCGACAGAGGCCCGCGCGCCCGGCGACTCCATTTTCCTTCCTTTGTCTCTGCCCTCGAGGCCGGCTCTTGGCCCGGCCGATCGCCCAGCCGCGGCCCGCCCTCTGCCCTCCGCCCCTCCCGCGGCGGGTGGCCCCAGCCTAGGCGCTATCTCCGCGCCCAGGCTTTGGCTACCGCCTCGCTCAAAGATCCAAACCTACTACCGAAGCGCGCGTAGCGGGTCTCGGTGCCGTATGGGTGTCGGGCCCTTGTCGACGCGTCTCGGGCTGCCCCTCCTCCAATCCTCCCGGTCCCCGGAACCTACCCGGCCGCCCTGTGAGCTTCCCCAGCTGCTCAACAGTCGCTCCCAGTCTGCGCCTCGCCGCCGCTGGTCTTCGTCTCCGCGGAGTGGCGCAGGCGGCGCTGCTGCGGCTGCGAGTAGAGGGACCCCAGAGCTGCCGAGAGCTCCCTCTGCAAGGCTGGCTGAGCTGCTCGCACCTCTACGCCGCCTGAGCGGGCGGGGGGACGCGCGCTCGCCGCCCCCGCTGCGCCCCTAAAGTCGCGCTCGGGCTCCTCGCCCGACCCGACCCGTGCGGCCCCCCCTCCAGGAGCGGAAAAGACTGGAGTTCCGCACAAAATAGTTTTTCTCCAGCTATGCTCAGATTTCCCAGCCCGTTGGAGTGATAGCAGCCTAACTTTTGTACAGAGATCTCAAAGGGACCGAAAGTTAATTTCACTCCGATCCCAAGTGACGTGACAAATTACTGAATTCGGGAATATGGGCTGAGCTCGTTCAGGCGACCCTTGATTTTTCCCCACCCACGCTTTTAAGTGTCCTGACGGAAACTTAGTACTACACCTTTTAGTACCTGATGCTCTAGGCGAAAGCAGTTCAGCCCCGGGATTGTGCAACCCGATCTAAAGCGCCAGTAGGAGAGAATGAATTTATTCTTGACTCGATTGGTAATTTGCCCATATGCTGAAATATGAGGGTTGATGTTGTAATTGAATCCTGGGTCACTTGCTGCAGATGGTTTATAAATATCCACGCCTAATGTAACTACTCTTTAGTAGCTGACTTCCTGTAGTCCTGAGTTCAGCATTAAATAAACGTTCACATGAGTAAACTCTTCACACTTTGGGTTTAGACCGAATAGGAAAGTTTAAATTCCGTAACTGCATAGGTGGAGAAGGACATTAAACAGGGCATGTATTTAAATTTACTCTGTCCTTAAGTCTTCTTTCATCGTTAAAAAGGTTCTTGTTGAATTGCTGGAGTCTTCTCTTTTTGGTTTTTCCTTAAATATTCTAGTAACTTAATATAGTACTGTGCAGCATGATGTATCAGTTTGGGTTGCTTTGGGGAGAAGAAAGTGTGGATTAACCTTCCTTTTTTTAGGAAGGAAAAATATGTTAAATTTATGAGGAAATTAAAAACAGCCTGGTGCTATACCAAATTGTCTGATCCTCTGTATATAATCTCAATCTGTGGGTCCTTGTGGCATCTGCCTCCATAGGCAAGTCTTTAAACATCCTTTTGTGTGTGTGTGTTGGGGACAGAGTCTCACTTTGTAACCCTGGTAGAGTGCTGTGGCATCACAGCTCACAGCACCTCAAACTCTTGGACTCAGGTGATTGATTATCTTGCCTCCGTGTCCCAGGTAGCTGGGACTTGGGCATCTGTATCATTAAAACAGATAATACAGATCATTTGCCACAATGCCAGGCTATTTTTAGAGACACAGTATTGCTCTGGCTCAGGCTGGTCTCAAACTTGTGAGCTCATGCAGTCCACCCACCTTGGCATCCCAGAGTGCTAGGGTTATAGGAGTGAGCTACTGCACCCAAACACAAAATCCCTTTTTTTTTTTTTTTTTGATGAGACAGTCTCAAGCTGTCCGCCTAGGTAGAGTGCGGTGGCATCATAGCTCATGGCAACCTCCCACTCAAGAGATCCTCTTGCCTCAGTTTTTCTATTTTTAGTAGAGATGGGGTCTTGCTTTTGCTCAGGCTGGTCTCAAACTCCTGAGCTCAGGCAGTCCCACCTACCTTGGCCTCCCAGAGTGCTAGTACAACATCCCTTTTTTGAACCCCACAAAATGTTCCTGTTCCCCCTCTTCTCCATGAAATTATACCAAATAAATATCCATACTGTTGGTGTAGTGTTGAGCTTGGAAATAGAACCACCTCTAATTATCTATTAGTCCATTTGTGTAATTTGTTGCCTTTTTTGTGTGTGATTTTCAGTTTTCCTTTTGAAATTGTGGTTAAGTTGGCATATTTCATTTATTAAAATAAGCTCCATGAAAGTTAAAACTTGGCTCGGCGCCTGTGGCTCAAGTGGCTAAGGCGCCAACCACATACACCTAAAGTGGCGGGTTCGAATCCAGCCCAGGCCTGCCAAACAACAATGATGGCTGTAACCAAAAAATAGCCAGGTGTGGTGGGCGCCTGTGGTCACAGCTACTTGGGAAGCAGAGGCAGGAGACTTGCTTGAGCCCAGGAGTTGGAGGTTGCTATGACCTGTGATGCCACAGCACTCTACCTAGGGAAGACGGCTTGAGGCTCTGTCTCAAAAAAAAAAAAAGAAAGTAAGTTAAAACTTAAAATGGACAAGGTTTGTAATTGAGCCAGGAGTAAAGCTTGTTTTCTCAGGTTAGCACAGGGTTTCACAGACCATGTTTTGCTTCTTGGTTTAGTTGTTCCATAGGCATTTATCAGCTTCTTGTCTTACTCATTATTTATGGTATTTTAATGATACAGACTTTGTCCACACAGTTGCTATCCTTTGAGATTCCTGTATTCCAGGGATTGTACCTATTTTTACTTTCTTCGTTAGAAAACTAGATCTACAGAGAGAATAAATTGAGGGTGAATTGGTACATCAAGGTAATCCGAAAGACCTACTTATTTAAGTCAGTAGTATGAGGAAGATTAAAATAGGAATGTTTGCCTACACAAAAAAATATTGCTTATTTAAGAATAGTTGTGAACTACTCTTTTCAGCCTATATAAGAAAATATAGGGCTCGGGCGGCCCCTGTGGCTCAAAGGAATAGGGTGCAGCACCCATACCTGAGTGGTTAGGGTGTTGGCCACATGCACTGGGTTCGAACCAGCCAGGGCCTGCTAAGCAACAATAATGGTAACAACAACAACCAAAATAGCCTTGTGTTGTGGCGGGCGCCTGTAGCTGCACTTAGTTGGGAGAGTCTTGTTCTCCAGGAGACAAGAGAATCGCTCAAGCCCAAGAGTTTGAGGGTGCTGTGAGCTGTGAAACACTCTACTGAGGGCGGCATAGTGAGACTCTTGTATCAAAAAAAAAAAAAAAAAAGGAAAGGAAAGAAACTATAAGAGGTATAAAAATTGGCTCGGCACCTGTGGCTCAAGCGGCTAAGGCGCCAGCCACATACACCTAAGATGGCGGGTTCGAATCCCCAGCCCGGGCCCGCCAAACAACAATGATGGCTGCAACCAAAAAATGGCCAGGCACTGTGGCAGGCGCCTGTGGTCCCAGTGGGCGCCTTGGGAGGCTGAGGCAGGAGACTCACTTGAACCCAGGAGTTGGAGGTTGCTGTGAGCTGTGATGCCATGGCACTCTACCCAGGGGGATAGCTTGAGGCTCCATCTCCAAAAAAAAAAAAAAAAAAAGGGTGTAAAAATTAATCCTTAAGATGCATTCAAATTCTAAGAGCTTTAGGATTTTGTTTTAAGGGACACACAAAAATGAGGACACCCACGTAGGATTTCTCTGAGTGGCTTGGGTTGTTCCTTGCAGAGACCACCTGTGGCTGACTAAGGCCCTGTGGAGGAGTCATGTGGCACAGCCAGTACATAGTGGTGCCTGCTGGCAGAAAGTCACCTCTAGAGATTGTTTTTCTGCTTCAAGGATGCTGCTGACATCATAGTTGCTCCACATAATCTCCTTTATAGACTTTTTTTTTTTTTGAGACAGAATCTCATTATGTCATCCTTGGTAGAGTGCTGTGGCATCACAGCTCACCGCAACCTCAAACTGTTGGGCTTGAGTGATTCTTTTGCCTCAGCCTCCCCAGTAGCTGGGACTACAGGCGCCCCCCGCTCACCCTCATGCCTGGCTATTTTTTTGTTGCAGTTGTCATTGTTATTTAGCAGGCCCGGGCTGGGTTCAAACCCACCAGCCCCAGGGGAATGTGGCTGGCACCCTAATCACTGAGCTATGGGCACTAAGCCAATATAGACTTACTTTTTTAAACCAGACTATCTACCTTATTTACCTCTCTTGGTACCATATGACTTCCAGCTGTTTTGCCAAAAATTAGGTTCATCTTCAAATGGCTAAGATTTGTTATAATTTAGGACTTTGAGAAAGGACATAACAGGTTTAGAAAGAATAATAATGACAAATATTTTCTTTTATTTATTTATTTTTTTTTATAGTTTTGAGACAGAGTCTTAGTATGTTGTCCTCAGCACTGTCGCATCACAACTCATAGCAACCTCAAACTCTTGGGCTTAAGTGATTCTCTTGCCTCAACCTCCGAGTAGCTGGGACTACAGGCACCCACCACAGTGCCTGGCTATTTTTCGGTTGCAATGTCGTTGTTTAGCAGGCCCTGACTGGGCTCGAACCCGCCAGCTTCGTTATATATGGCTGGCACCCTATTCACTGAGCTACAGGTACTGAGCCAATAATGACAAATATTACACAACTTTGGTTCTTGGTTGGCTATGTAGATGTGTCATACTACATTTGTTTTTTAAAATACTTATTTACTTATTTATTGACAGGGTGTGGCTTTATTGCCCATCCTGGAGTGCAGTAATATGATCATAGCTTGCTGTAACCTCAGACTCCCCAGTGCTCAGGTTTTCCCCCTGTTTCAGCCTCACAAGTAGCTAGAACTTCAGGTGGGCACTACCATGCCCAGCTTTTTTTTTTTTTGTCCCCTTAATGATGGAGTCCTGCTTTGTTGCCCAGGCAGGTCTCTAACTCCTGGTCTCCAGTGAGCCATCTGGCTCATACTCAACATCCCTAAACTTTCTCTAATCATTATCTTTGTATCTTTCTTGTGAATATCATTGTGCATTTTTATCATGATTTGATATTTGAGTGCAAAGTTGTAACATTGCATATAGACTAAAATATAGCCTCAGGGAAAGGATACATTCTTTTCCCCCACACTTTATCCTCATTTTGGGTTACTCTTCCTTTTTCAGTGGCATGAAATTTCATTCCCTTTGAAGCTTGCTCATGATATTATATGGATTAAGTACACTAATCCTCTATATTTGTGTTATAAATTGCCTCTCTGGCTCGGTGCCTGTGGCTCAAGTGGCTAAGGCGCCAGCCATGTACACCCAAGGTGGCAGGTTTGAATCCAG
>CAUYQV010053697.1:0-12922 GCA_963574575.1 Galagoides demidoff
CTGGGTAGAGTGCCATGGCATACACAGCTCATAGCAACCTCCAACTCCTGGGCTCAAGCGAGTCTCCTGCCTCAGCCTCCCAAGTAGCTGGGACCACAGGCGCCCGCCACAACGCCCGGCCATTTTTTGGTTGCAGCCATCTTTGTTTGGCGGGCCCGGGCTGGGGATTTGAACCCGCCACCTTAGGTGTATGTGGCTGGCGCCTTAGCTGATTGAGCCACAGGCGCCGAGCCTCTTGTGCTTTCTTTACGTTGCCAGGCTTTGCTACCTTCTGAAATACTTCCTGCATATCTTTTCTGGAATGTTCTATATAAAACCCCAAAACAATGTTGTTTAAAACAAACTTATCATCAGTGTTGTTTTTCATATCTTGCCTATTTTTGAAAATGAAACTATTATTTATCTAGCGGATTATTCCCCATCTGGCCATACAATTTGTCATTAAATCCTATGCATCCTGCTTCCTAACTATCTCTTGTTTTGGTCACAATTTTGCCTGGGATCTGCCTTGATTCTCCTACTATTACCATAGTTTAGTCTTTGATCTTTCCAAAATCCAAAACAAATTTAGAGTGGTCCTTTGCTTCCTCTTTAATACCCTTCCAAATTCTATTCTCATGACTGACATTGATCTTACTAAGGGAAAGTATTACTACTACTCAATGCTGGGGCAGCTCCCAATAGCTTTCAGGATAAACTCCAAATGCCTTGACTTAATTTATAAAGTTCTTTATATTTAGAGACCTAGCTCTATTCAAGCATCACCCAATGCTGCATTACTTTGTAGTATATTTCATGTGTTTCCTTGTATCCATTCTTTCACACTTGACAAATTTGTATTCTCCTTTCAGCTATCAACTGAAGTGTGCCATCCTCTGAGATGTTCCTAGACTTTTTCATTTGACTTAGAGGTCTCTTTTCTTTTCCTATTTCATGTTTGAATACCTATGTCTCAACCTTTAGGTGCTACACTGAAATAATACAGTTAATTAGACTGAACCCTGCAGGGCAGAGAATGGTTTTCTTTCCATCCAGTGCCCCTACATCCCAAACACTTAACACAATGTCTAGTACAGGGGTTCTTAATACACGTTATTAGAAAGCATAAAAATCAAATGCATAAATGAAAAAAGTAATCTTTCATAACTCACAATTTTGCCTGTTATCAACCTTGATAGACATCTAGGAAAAGTAAACTGACTGAGGAAGACAATCACTGCACTTCCACTAAGCCCAGTTACCTCTGTAGACTCTACGGTTTATCTTACAAGGGTACAAGTGAATCTTTCTAAAAGCAGTGTGTGAATGTCTTAATAACTAAGAAAATGACATGAAGGCTATGTTAACCAGTTTGATGAAAATATTTCAAATTGTATATGAAAACACCACACTGTACCCCATGATTGCATTAATGTACTCAGCTATCATTTAATAATAAAAAAAAAAACAACAATCAACTGGCTTCTGGGTGTTCCACCTGCTGTCTTGTTATTATTCCTACCACATTCTTCTGCAGACATGAAGCTCTTTCCTCTGTGTCAGCACCATCTCAGAATCCCAGAAAAGTTAGGATTAAAGGGATAGTGAGGGAGGTTACCTAGTCCAGTCCTCAAAGAAGCCCAAATCATCTATTTAGACATGTGTAGTGTTTGATGATAATGTATTATCTATCTGTAAATGTGGTGTGACGAATTTTATGACAGTAATGAAATTTTAGTAATCCAAGACAGCTCAGTTGTGATCTCTGCTATTGAATATGTTTTCTTAGTGATAAGGAACCTAGGGAGAGGAGATTAAAACTGCTATTTTAATTAGATTGGGGGGTTTGTTCAGATTTATGATATGATAGTAAATTGGTTGCAAGTGAAAAAAAGAGTTTATGAAATTGGTTGTTACAAAGCAGAACCATAGCGAACGATTTGCTCATGATTTTGTGATTGAGAGATTCTGTACGAGGCCTTTGTTTTCATTTAGAGACTTGTTATAATGAAAATAAAGAAAAGCTTGCCTGTTCTTGTAAGAGAAAGGTAAAAAAGGTAAATAGCACATTTAAATAATTGAAAGTTCTTAGGAAAGGTTAAGAGGAACAAAGTTTATAATCTTCCCTTAATGAATTTCCTTCTTCAGTTCAAGACCCGGGGAGATAAATGTGATAATTCTAGCCAATTACATGAACATAGCCTAAACTTTCCTCACCTTTACTATTCTTCTTTGCTATTTTTAACTCACCGAATTTTCCCTCTTTCCAATTCCCATATGAAAACTTTTAACTAGGCTTGTTAATACACTTTACAATTTATTTTATTATCATGAATACTGAGTAAGAAATAAAAATTATCCCCCGCATATTAAGAAAGGCTTTTTAATTCCATAATTAAAAGGCTTCAAAAAGCAGTAAATATTTTTATTCTGATTGAAAAATATTAGTCCCAATGGTGTCACTTTGTAATCTGGAACTTATTTTTGAATGGAGAGTAGAATAGGAGAGATTCTGAAAGTCAATATAAAAAAGCTTATTCTTAGTCTTCCAACTTCACTGCCATTGTTAACTCTTATACCTTCATCATCTCTTGTCTATATACATATACCATACTGTCCCCTACCCAGTGCAAAGATGATGCCACCTCAAAACACACTTGCCACAGCAATACTTTCCCATTTCTTATCTCTTTAGCTCAACAGTTCATATTGAACGGCAACTAGGAAGTGCATTTTCCAGAAAGATTCAAAGAGAATCAAGCTTGCACGTACACATATTAGCCCGAATTGTACAATGTTCTTCTCTGTGAACACATCTGATCATTTTACTTTATTATTGACTACAGACAACTTCTCTCCTAGGGAAAAATCTTAGATGAATTGGGTGCTTTCTTGAAAACAAGGCTATCACTTTCATTCAGTCCTTTCTTTTGTGAAGTCCAATGTGGGTACATGATTTAGATATCAGAGTAATGCAAGTCTCACATGTGAAATAAGAAAAAATGAAGGAAAATATTCCTTTGCCTATGGGGGAAAAAACTATCACCATTTGGCCCTATCATCTCATAATTAAATGTAAATGGTTGAGGACTGTAGAGGAAAGATAAAGGACTATTAACCAAGATAGGTGGGCAGCACTTAGGGTCCCTATACTTTATACTGGGTAATCAGTTTCAATTATCTCAATTGTAAGTGTCTCTGTTTTAAACATTCCCAGTCATATAACATATTTAAACAGATACTGAAAAGATCTCTGGCTTTTATTGTGAAGTAGATGTCTTTGCCCTCCCTAATAAGCTAAAAAGGGGGGGGGGATTATATTAAATACTATTTAACAATTTAACAATTTTGCTCAATTTGTTTAAATACTATTAACAATTTGTTAAATACTATTACCAATTTGTTAAATACTATTTAACAATTTTGCTCAATTTGTTTCTATCTTATTTCTTCCTTTATTTATCAAGTAAATGGAACCAGTGAGAAACAATGTCACACATTTATGTGACAATGTGTCCTTAACAACAAAGAAAGACATATGCCCTTACCTATGACTAGGAAAGAAGATTCTAGAAAAGCCTGGTCATGCCAAGAGATGATTTAGTCGCTCTTGCTTTTCTCATTAAAACTTTCAAGGTGAATGAATATGTGCTCTTGAAATATCACCATTTAAAACCCTGCTTGCGGGAAACATTTCACAGTCAGCCCATTGATACCATCTTAACAGATACACAGCTGGAACTTTCCTCCTATGAGGGTAATGGCTTTTTCCTTTAATGCCTTACCTCCTTCAGTTCCGCCTTTCTAGACAGCACAACATACTGAGTGTTGATTTATACCAGGATACAGGCTGTTCTTGCCTTTTCTTTGTCCAGATTGCATGAAGGTCACAGTGAACAACAACTTCTCTCATGCACTTCTGTGATATTACAGAAGCCAGGGCTTCTCCCAGCTTGAGGTTATTATTAGGAGATCTGAGTCCTGACTTCTTTAGCTCCTTGATTTATGATTTTTTTCTGCCTTTCCCTAAATTAAAAATACCACTAGTGCCTATATTTCACTGTGGGTTTTCATCTAATTTTTCAGTTTTGTTTGCTTTTTGACGTGGCTCCTCCCCATTAAGAGGAATGGACATTTCAGTGAGTTTCTTTATCACATTATGATAAGCAAATACCAACTCTATTAAGCACAACTCCAGTTCTTCATCCACGAGCTTTCTTTTGTCTTTCTCTTTTAAGAAACATAGAAGTTCAGAATTGGAAGGAAACTGAAAATCATCCACCTCAGGCTCCATTTAAAGCCGGAACATCTGGAGTTCTGCTCACACATGTCCTGCAATGTGGGTCTCATTTCCTCCCAGGGCAACACGTTCCACTTCCCAAAGCCTCTTATTGTTAAAAGGTCTAACTTTTTATGAAAACTATGATTTTTCTTTCAACTATTTTTTTGTACCTTTCAAACAATATAAAACTTCTAAATCCTCCTCCCCGGGACAGCCCTTGAGAACAGTTTTTATGTCTTTTTTCCTCTAGTTGCTCCAAATCCTCCCTCACTTATGCCACAGGTCATCAAGCAATTGTCTCAGGAGTAAAATTTCCCTTTATCAATTCGCTGTAGGTTGTCAGTGTAAAGCAACAAATCATACAGCTACATGCAAAATAGAACATAATTGTATCATTATTTCTTATACTCTGTGTATTATATGACAATTCATGTAACCTAAATTTAGAATTTACCTTCACTTTAGGAGCTGCTTTGTGTAGAAACTTCTTGCCAATCAAAATCACTGCAGTCCAATTATGTGACTTCAATTTCATAGAACTTAAGTCGGGTTTCGTACCCAGACATTTCATCCAGTTAGATTTAACTTAATCTTAGGGAACCCAACCAAAGCACCAGGTCAAGGCACAGTGAGAACTTGGGTCAGACCACCAAAGCAAGATTCAATGCAGCTGGGAGGCGTTTAAAAATAAGCAGCTTTTGAAGAACCCTCCATTTTGCTTTCTGACAGAAAATCTGAAAAAGAAAAAAACTAAATGAAAAGAGGGGGAAAGAAAGTCTTTAGTTGAAAAAATGTATATGCTTCTACACATAGCAGAACATAGGGAAATATGGTGTGAGATACCATCATTTAATTTACTCTGTTAATTATTATATAACGTAGTAGGAGAGTAAATCCTGATTCTCATAATAAATAGTTATAAGTCAGCAGCACAATTATTAAACATAGAACCAAAATATTGAGTTATCACAGAGTTGGTTATTTCTATGTGTTGAATATAAGCTATCCCAAGGAAAGCTGGTTATAGAATGCATGTAGTTTTTAAATAAATTAGACTGTATGCAAGCTCACGTCTTCTTGTACATTTAATCAATATCAAGAAAGTAAAGGAACCAGAAGACTGTGTTGTAAATAAATAAAGCAGTGCAAGTTTTCTACCCAGGTGAGAGGTAAGACAGGATAAGCCTGACTCCAATTATGTATTTTACATAAGGGAGAAAAAAGGAGATTTTATTCTGAGTTTCTCAAGCACCAACCATAGAATGTACCAGTCAGCATTGTAGTTACTAAGCTAAGAGAATGGGCGGCAACGTCTTCCTGATCATCAATAGAGGAAAAACAGAAAAATTAAACACATAGTTAAGCAATGTTAAAAATGAGAAGGGAACCAGTCTGCTGATAACATTTCAAATTGTATATAAAACCAGCACATCGTGCCCCATGATAGCATTACTGTACACAGCTATGATTTAATAAAAAATAAAATAAAATAAAATAAATGAGAAGGGAATCGAAAAAAAAAAAAGAGGGAGGAATGTGGACAAAGGCATTCAGGTAGATGTGCCATTCAACTTTTAAATAAGATCAGACAGCAGTAATGAGATGAGACACTGAAGTACTATTTAAAAGAGGAGGAGAACAGGCCCAGCGAGTGTCCAGGAGAATAGCATCCCAGGCTGAATGAGCATCCCGTCCAAAGGTTGGAACACACCTGGGGTGTTTAAGGAATGGTAACAAAGCAATTGTGTATCAAACATAGTGATCAAGGGGCAAAATAATAAGCAAACCAAGTCTGAGAGATAATAGTGTCCCGACTGTTGGGCCCGCTGTCTTTTGAAGGGGCTTCAGCTTTTCCTTGCTTGAAATGAGAAGGCGCCCGGGGCGTTGATGGAGAAGTGATATTATTTGACTCACAGTTTAAGAAGACTGCTCTAGCTGTTCTACTGATCGATCATAGGCTGTAAGGAGGACAGGGGAGAGGGTTGTGAGTGGAATCAGGGAGAAAAGTGAGAAGGAAATTGTCATCATCTATATGAGGGGTGGTGGTTCTTAAAATAGCAGAGTAGCAGGAGAGCTGGTTAGCAGCTGTCAAAATTTTGAAAATATTTGGAAGGTAGGATGCTATCGATATAAGTCACATTGGAGAACTTTCGAGAAAGAGAATAATATCCACATAAACCTTTACTTCCTTAATCATATTCCCACGAAAAGTCCAAAGAAACAAGATATAGTATTAGTAAGAAAAAAAGTTAGAGTCAAGAATTCCACTGTGATTTTTATATGAAAGAATCAATGATTGAGGTGCGTGTTAATAATGTGTCTCTACTTTTGCCCTAGGTATTATTTATAATATGCTAAATATTGACCTGGTGTCATAATATTTGATGTAGTAAACCAAACCAATCCCAAATCTCAGTTAATATAAAAAGTAAAAAAGAATATAGCATAATTCTTATAAGGTTGCATACACGATTCTTAAATATAAATTTTTGACTCTTGTCATTCTGTGGGAACCATAAGCCTGAAAAATAAACCTTTCCTTCCTCCTCAATTCCTTTCCTTTTATTTTCAGTACAGTAAAACATGCTATTTGCTCAAAATAGAGAGAAATTTACTATTGCTTTTTTGTTGGTAGATACTGAAGTCATAAGCATGTTTTATAGTCTAAAATTAAGGGAAAAGGATGCAAATTATAAGTAATTGAATAAAGTTATTTTCTTAAAGATTACAAACATATATTCTTGGCAATGAGTAGCATTCTTCTCAAACCGTGAGATGACTTCAGCCCTGGGAGATTTCAAGAAGCAGAGGACCCAGCTAAGCCACACCTGGATTCCATACCCACAGAAACTGTGAAATGATAAATGTGCATTATTTTAAGTTGCTAAATTTTGTGATAATATCTTATGTAGTGACAGATAACTCACAAACAGCACATTTAGTCCATGAATAAATTTAAAGACCTGCCAAAACAAAAGTAAATGAACACTTTTAAGTAGGTCACCTATTTCTTTAATGTCCTGGCTTTTCAGGCCATTTGCAAGAGATAATGGTCAGCTATAAATGTAGCAACAAAAGTAGGCTTTTGAAAACAACGAAGCCAAGTAAATGATTGAGCGAGAACGAGAGCTTATCAATAGCTGAAATATTAGCTATAGCTTTCCATTTTACTAAATACAGCTGTGTAATAAAGGTGTGACAGTGAGTATAAATTCATTATTATTTTACACTGTTAATATGTTTTGCAATTTCAAGACTCATTAAACTCAGAGAACTGTAATTCCTGAGGAGTTTGAGGGGTGGAAAGCAGGCTTCCTGTTTGCCACCCCTTTTCCTTTTTTGCCTGTTTTTATCCACCAGCTGCTAAAATTCAGCTAGTTTCATAGTTGCATCACATTGAACAAGAAGACTTGCTTTAAGAAGCTATAACTTATTGTATGGCAGGTAAAAACTTTTTTCTATATTCTATTTTAACGTTACAAGTGGAATATGTTAAATGGGAAATTTAATATAAATACTGAGTAAACAAATCAGTAACCCAAGGAGAAGCCTGGGTCTTCTCTAGTTATGAACAATGGCAGTATTACAAGGGTGAATTTTTCTTCAGGATCTGGTTTCTATAACACAATGAAATATTCTTGCTTTCTATTCAATTCCCTTCAACAATAAGTTCTTGTTTAAGTTTCAGATACATTCTCAGTGCAACTAGCTATCACCCAGTAATAGTGCAGAATGAGATCACTAGTCACTTCTCAGGCCTGTTTGAAAGTCTTCTATAAGACATTTATTAAATGGAACTTTATTTCCCTACCATAGCCCGTCTGGCTACAGTCCTCAAAATTAGTGCTACAGCCTATGGTCAACTTTATCAAGAAACCTACTGGTGCCACTTGTTAGCAATGTGATCTTAGGGGAGTTATCTAATACTTTTGAACTTTAATTTTCTTATCTACGAAATGGTAGTCATGAACTACAGCATAAGTGTTTTTCCAATGATCATGAAGATAATACAAATGGGATTTATTACCTCAAAAACATGAAAGAATTGGCTCGGCGCCTGTGGCTCAATCGGCTAAGGCGCCAGCCACATACACCTAAGGTGGCGGGTTCGAATCCCCAGCCTGGGTCTGCCAAACAACAATGATGGCTGCAACCAAAAAATGGCCGGGCGTTGTGGTGGGCGCCTGTGGTCCCAGCTACTTGGGAGGCGGAGGCAGGAGACTCGCTTGAGCCCAGGAGTGGGAGGTTGCTATGAGCTGTGATGCCATGGCACTCTACCCAGGGGGATAGCTTGAGGCTCCGTCTCAAAAAAAAAAAAAGTAGGACACCTACATTCCTGTTCAGTGCCTGTGGAATTCATTTCACTACAACAGGAAAGGTAAGAAAAGAATAAATGTAGACCCAAACTAAAACTGTTCCAACTGGAGTTGGCAAACCTGGCCCGTGGTCTGTTTTCCTATGACCCATGAGCTAAAAGGTGTTTCTTACATATTTTAAAAGTTTGTAGAAAAAACAAAGAAGACTATGAAATGTGGCAGAGATCACATGTGGCCTGCAAAGCCAAGAACATTGATTACCTGGCCCTTTACTGAAGAAATATCTGCTGACTCTAGGTCTAAAGTATCAAAGGTCCTTACTCTGCCATGGCCTAATATTTTGCCACTAGAGTTAATGGCCACTTCCTCAGAGCTCAACACAGATTTTCTCACCAGGACATCATTTTCAGGATGCCCTACGTGTTTAGAAATAGTTCTACCAACAACTATATTTTGTTATATGCAGATACAGCTAAATACTGTCAGAAGCTAAGCTAGTATATTGTTTTATGCCCGAGCCACCTTTCCAAAACAGACATCTTCTAGCTCAATGATTAGGACCACTGGAAGAGAAATCAGTGTGTATTAAATTGCAAAAATGGTCACAAATTCTTCCCATCACATGTTCATGCTTCCTTACAAATGGCTTTACAGATTTTCCCACCAGGAGAGACAGTCTAATTCTCTACTGTTTAAATGTGGGCTTGACCAGGAACAGTGCCTCAGCCCTGTAATGCTAGCACTCTGGGAGGCCAAGGTGGGTGGATTGCTTGAGCTCAGGAGTTCAAGAAAAAACTAGCTGGGTATTGTGGCGGCTGGGAGGCTGAGGCAAGAGAATCACTTCAGCCCAAGAGTTTGAGTTTGCTGTGAGCTATGATGCTACGGCACTCTACCCAAGGTGACAGAGTGAGACTTTGTCTCAAAAATAATAATAAAATAAAATAATCTGGGTTTGTACATGTGCCTATGCCTTGCTTACAAAGTGCTTGAAGACGACCTACATATTGGAGCCTGCCCTCTCTTGCTGCTCAGAAGAGCCCTCAGGTCAACTCATGTGAATGAGCTTGGGCTAGCCTGTTGGATAACAGGAGACACATGACCCGTTCACCTCCACTGCCTAAGGCCTTCAGCTATCATCGGACTTACATGCATCAACATTATGTGTCAGATGACATTGTGTGGACTCAAGGAAAGCTGACCCTGTAAGGTCCAGCCCAAACTGCTCAGTCAGCCACAGAATCATGAGTAAGTAAGTGGTTTTGAGCTACGTTGTTTAGAAAATGCTAATTGATATAGACACAAAAATGCTTTAGAACACGATCAGAAGGAGCCATTCCAAGACCCCTCAGTAGCAACTCCAACTGACCCACAGCTTCATGGGTCATGATGAAAACGAACTTCCAGCTCAGACCAGTGGACTTCCATCTCCATGAGGGACTGCAAGGTGAGGCCAACCGAAAAGCCTCCAGACGCTTACCTGGGACCTTCAGGTCAAGCAGACCACTTGGAAAGTGCAAACTCCACCCCAGACAATGAAACAAAAAGAGAACATGTCTTTATACCCAGTGAAACGGAAGACCATCAGTACATAACTACAGGCTATTGCTCTCCTTTCTGACTCTGCTTTTCTCCATTTCCTCCCTCCCTTTTTTGAAATAAAATACATTTCCTCTTGTTTTTAATTTTTATTGTTGGGGATTCATCAAGGGTACTTCCTCTTCTTTTTAAAAATGAGATCGCTTCTTGGCCTTTTGGCTAAGATCAAATGCGTAAGAATGAGCGAGCACAGCTTCATCTGCTAACCTGACCTGGTGCTGGACTAGTTACCCATCTCTGAATTGAGGCATCCTTATTGTGGGAGACTCCTGCTTCATGCCGGCAAACGGCCCCACTGAGTATATGATCTGAACGACCCACAGGGGTGTCCAACAGTTTTTCTTCTAGGCCATACACTGGAAGAAGAGTTGTCTTGGGCCACACATTGAATACACAAACCCTAACGAAAGCTGATGAGCAAACAAAATGGTCTGTGCATACTTTTCATGGTATCGGACACCACAGAAAAGCACAGCAGTCCTCACATAATTCACATGTGGCCCATGAGCTGCAGGTTGGACACCCCTGTTGGACGTAACAACAAATATCTCCAGACTCAGATACTCAGGCAAGTTGTTAACAATTACATAGAATTACACACAGCTAACCACCTTTTAAAATTATCCTAGGTGCTCATGGTATTTTCATAAACCCATCCAACTACTGGGGAATGTGGCCAAAGGAAATAAAAATACTTACCATGCTTACCAGGCAACCATCCCCATATTAGAAACACCTCTCACATCACAACTTACATATCTGTGCATAATGCAACACCTTGTAAAAAATAGAAAAATGTCCATGTTCCAGAAAAGCAGGATACACAATATTGACGAGAATAGTTATCACTATTTGTCATCATAATTTGGGGAAAAAGACACACACTTTCATGTCTTTACATATATTATCATGTATCCACTGAGAAGCACCAGGCCAATTCTTGATCTGTGACCTCAATGTATACCAAAAACTGTTCCTGGGACTCCTTATGGCTCCTTTGAAGATTTGAAGTCCTGTTCAGTGTCACCATCTGGGTCTTTTCAGTGGTCTCATAGGAGCAACTTCCCTGAAGTTAGAGTAGTTATTCATTTGTTTGAGGGTTTTAATCTTGGTTAGGAGCCCCCAAATAATCTGGGTTAGGAGCCCCCCCAGGAGAGCTGTATCAAGTCACTTATCCCTCACTATGGCTGAATTATAAATGTGACCACTCACACTGTCAGTACCCAGAAAAAGAGCTTTGATTCACTGGCTGCCTTGATGATTAATGGACCATCACATAGCCTTACAGAGTTTACTGGCCTCACAAGGGGAAATCTGTGTTCTGGCTAACATTTCTTATTGTTTCTAGGTAAACATTTCAGGATGAGAAGAAAAAAAAATCTTTAAAAAAATGCAGACAGTGATTCCTTTCAAAGGTAGTCTGAGAGTTGGAGTCCATTCTCCTACTCTCCTGGCTGAGTTAAAAAAAAAAAAAAAACTGGCTTCAGCAAATTTTCTAGGTTATAACAATGGGATTTTTCACCAAGCAATTCTGTTTGCTTCTCTCTAATGCATTTTAAACGGAGTCTTTAAAATTACGTGTAATCAATGTTTGATGATCAAATGACAATTCTACACTAGGAAGAGACAGAATTTCTGGTGACTCATCCCTGTCCTGCGGTTGAGGAAGGTGACCGAAAGTGGAGCCGACAGAGCCCGATGTGGCTGTGCAGCCTGCCCGAATACCCACACACACACTGACGGCCACGTCCCTGCTCTGCAGAAAAGAAACTCCAGTGAGTTTCCAGGATTTTACTCTCCATTACTGTTCAAGTTACTCATTTATAAGAAAGTGGCACAGCATCAAGAAATCTTTTAAAAGATAAACATGTTTTAATGACAGAATTACTTTGAGATTGGGGGTGGTAACTCACTGTGAACTAAAGAATGCAATTAAAAAAAAATGTTTTGAGTTTTTAATAAATAAAGAAATCTAAAGCTACATGCTTAGCATTTAAAAATGGTTCTGTGATTCAGCGCCTGTGGCTCAAGTGGCTAAGACGCCAGCCACATATACCTAAGGTGGTGGGTTCGAATCCAGCTTGGGCCTGCCAAGCAACAACGATGGCTGCAACCAAAAAAAAAATAGCCAGGCGTTGTGGCTACTTGGGAGGGGGAGGCAGGAGACTTGCTTGAGCCCAGGAGTTGGAGGTTGCTGTGAGCTATGATGCCACAGCACTCTATACAGGGGGATGGCTTGAGGCTTTGTTGTTAAAAAAAAAAAAAGGTTTTGTGTACCTTTAATGAATTCCCAACAATAAAAAAACATTAAAATTAAGAAAGCAGAAATATAAAATATACTTCTGAGATGCAATAATCTTCAGAGAATAAAAATATTTATTCAAAGTATTACCCAAAGTATACAAGGAGAAACTTTATTTTAGAATTTAAACCAAAGGAACCCTTTAAATACATGTTACCCTAATGTTAAGATGCTACATTAGCAGCCCTGATGCTGGCAGAGTCTACTTTTTTTTTTTTGAGACAGAGCCTTAAGCTGTCCCCCTGGGTAGAGTGCCATGGCATCACAGCTCATAGCAACCTCCAACTCCTGGGCTCAAGCGAGGCTCCTGCCTCCACCTCCCAAGTACCTGGGACCACAGGTGCCCATCACAACGCCCGGCCATTTTTTGGTTGCAGCCATCATTGTTGTTTGGCAGGCCCGGGCTGGGGATTCGAACCCGCCACCTTAGGTGTACGTGGCTGGCGC
>CAUYQV010053698.1:0-15694 GCA_963574575.1 Galagoides demidoff
CATGGATACATTTATGCCATTATGGGATTCAATGTGGTGATTATTTGTACAAATTGGAGTACTTAGATCCTACTAATTAATATAGCCTTCACCTCATTTACCCAATTATAGTGTTAAGACATTTGTGTTCTACACCTGATACATCCAACTTGTGCTTGCAATATGCTCCATAGGTGTGGACGCCCTATTAACCGTCCCTCGATCGGCCCACCTCCGTCCCTTCTCTCCCTCCTGTTCCCTCCTTCATCTAGGCTAGAGTTGTGATTCATCTTTCATATGAAAGTGTGAGTGATTATAAATTGGTTTCATAGTAGTACTGAGTACATTGGCTATTTTTTTTTCCATTCCTGAGATACTTTACTAAGAAGAATATTTTCCAGGAATTTACTAGTAACTCAAGATATATGTATGAGAATAAACACCGCATCACTGTTCGTAAGAACAAACATACTTGTCTACCAACAGGGGAATAAATTAAATAAATTACAGTAACCTCAAAACTTTGTAGCATTCTGTCGCTCATCTGTATGGATTTAGACCGAGGGACCTCTGAGATATAATAAATGGGAAAAAAGCAATACAGACAAAATGAATGATGTAATCCCATTTATAGAAGTATGTACGTTCACATGTCTTTAATGTATGTATAATTTACAGCTGTTGCTCATAACAAGTCATCTCAAAACTTAGTGGCTTAAAACAACGATGATTTATTATTTCTCACAGTTCGGTAGGCCTCCTGGACAGTTCTTCTGTGGGTATCACCTGGGCACCCTCAGGTGGCTAAAGTCATCTTGGGGATTAGTTGGGGTTGGATGAACTTACTTCTCTGGGCTCTCAACTAGTATGGCTGGAATTTCTGCAATGGACCACACAGTTTTTCATCTCAAGCGTCTTCATACACGGCAGGAAGCACTCCCAGAGGTCAAGAGTGAAAGCTGAAGGGCCTGTGTAGGCCAACGTTCAAGACAGACAAATCTCTCCCATTGAATTGTATGATCAAAGCATGTGCCAGGCCCAGTCTGGCTTCAAAAAGGAGGAAAACATACTCTACCTTTTGATTGGAAAAGTTGCAAAGAAATAGTGGTTATGCTTAATCTACCTCTATATGTATCTGCATCTCTTTATATCTATGTATGCACCCATCTTTTAGAACCCGAAATGTTACTGAAGAATCTCTTAAAATAATTGCCTCTGGGGAGTGGAGCTAGGAATTTGTGTAAAGAAGAAAAAGGAAGAAATTTTCTTTTTGTTTTTAGATAAAGAATACAGTTCTATTATCGAATAATATTAAATCAGAATATGATATATAGTATAATATGCTAAGAGACTGCAAAGATAGAAAACAATCTCATCTTTTATGCTGTCAAGTAGACTCAACTCACTACGTGCATGTCTTCAAGATAAACAGTAAGAAGTCCTCCAGGAAGACGTTGACAACATCATTTGACATAAACAGTTCATCCTGAAGTTAATCTGGTAATCATTCCACAGGAGAATCCAACTTCTATCTTTCTGCAACATGGAGCAAGATGCTCCCAAAAGTTAAGGTCTTATCCCCTAGAAACTGGGGTTTAGGGATCCTATCTCCCTTCCATCCATTTCTATACTCAGAGCTGGCTTCATAGGCACGAACCCTGAGCTGCTACATGGAGCCCTGCGTGCAGAAGGGTCCCTCACTTGGTTTAATGCTCTGTTGCCACCACCTTCAAATCCTTAATGATTTTATTTTTGAGCTTGTCTTCTGTAAGTGAAGTCCAGTGTTGCAGTGGGGGACCCTATGTACAAGCTGAGTGGACACACACAAACATGTATGCATCACTCCTCGTCCCATTCATATACCATGTCCACAGTGCCCACGAGCACAGGGCACTCACAATCCAGGGGGTTCAGCATGACTCAGAACAAGTGCATGGACAAAGTGAGCACGTTACATCTTCAATGAGTCAATCTGGGTGCTGTCCGCCCCAGAAGCCACATTTTCTGTTCTAGCCTGAACTTGCTTCGAACACAGAAAGAGTACAATGACATTGGCAAAGGACTAACTCTATCCTATCCTTTCTTATCATGTTACCTCCATATATAGTTATCCCTCGGTATCCATGGGGAGTTGGTTCCAGGACCCCCGTGGGTAACAAAACCCATGGATGCTCAAGTCCCTTATATAAAATGATGGTATATTTGCATATGACCTATCCCTATCCTCCTGTGTACTTTAAGTCATCTCTAGATAACTTATGATACCTAATATAACATAGTTTCTATATTATATTGTCTGGGCAATAATGACCAGGGAAAACGTCTGTGCATGTTCAATGTAGACACAACCATATTTTTTTCATATTCTCAATCTGCAGTTCATCAAATACACGGATGTGGAAGCTGTGGCTATCAAGGGCTGACCCTTAGTCAGTCACTGACACTGAAAATAATGACCCAAAGAAAAAGAAAGACAGGGCAACCCGTGACTGTCGCTCCTTTCCATCCTTCCTTACTCATCAGTAAGCTGAAGATGGTGTGGCGGAATGTATGTGCATTGAGAAATGAAATAAAAACATTGAATCGGTTTCATGCAGTTTTCACTATGCTGGTAAGAATGAAATACACATGCCTGCATGAGATGTTCACACTGCTGGTGATTCTGCCTGCAAGTTACACACTCTTACATTTGCACTTGGAACTAGTTTTGCATTATAGAAAGATAGACTTTTTGGACTTTACTTAGAATAACATTAAATAGCAAAGGAAGAAAAAATGCTGAGTTGAGACAGAGAAGGCAGAAGAAAGGAAAAATCTATATATTTCAGAACCACTAACAACATTTTTTTCCACATTTTCATTTTGCACTGAGTCCCACAAATTATATAGTCAGACCTGTCTGAACTGTTCAAATTTGTATATATACGTATAGATCTTATTTTTCTATGTTAAAAAGTAAGTTTCACTTTATCTCACCCCTCTCATCACTTTACTTGATGAGGCTTATGCTGCCCTCCATCTCAAATAATTATAGATCTGTTTTTTAATTTTTAATTTTTTTTTTAAGATAAGATCCTGGGAACTGGCAACCAACAGACCACAGGAACTCAAAGGAAGAAACATTTTTAATAAACAAAGGCAAGATTTTGTACCATTATTCCTGCTCTCTTTTCTTTAATGGGTAAACATTCTCCCTGATTTACAGCACTGCAGCCGTGGTCAGCACAATGAAATTAAGCAAGAATAATATGCCAGATTAAAAAACCCAAACCCAATTTTATGAACTCAATTCATGACAGCTGCACTGTCAACATAAATATTTATTCTCTCAAGGGCCGTGATTGCAAGGTCATCTACGCCACCAGGGATGCTTACCTTGATGGGTACATATTTATCAGCTCAGGAAATGCAGAACTGTGCAGGGGTTATTTACAGGGATAGCTCCTTGGGAAATTAATGCAAAAAGGATTTCTCTTGCTGCATTTACTAGCGCAGTATCAACGTGAGAGCCCATAGCTATAATGATTAATAGCTTGGTTAAAACTAAACAAAGTAATATTTTTATATTTACCTCTTAGGCTTTTAATATTACTAACCATGTATACTACTTGGAATTTTCAACAAATGCATTCATCCTTAATAACTAAAAATGAAAATTAATTATACTGAAATGACTCTTGCATGCTCAGAGTTTTCTATTTGAAACATAACAACCTTTTGCGATAATAAGTCTCAGATTTAAAACATTAGATGATGCTGATAAGAGGTTCTTGTTGTTCGGGTTTAGTGAAATAGTAAATCAAATGGAGTAAGTAAACAAAAATGTTGGTAGGTATGTCAGGGTCAATTTGTGTGACAAGTATGTCTCAAAACGTCTCGCCAGGTTTAGAAATTTTAGAATTCTTTTTCTTTTTCAAGAGATTGAGAAGGGGAGTTAAATGTAAGTTTTGGAAGGCTTGCCCAATGACCAGTTAAAGAGAATATTCTGCATAGAATATTCTTCTCTAGTCAGAAGAGGCCCATGCCAGGGGGTTGCTTCTGGAGAGAAAATCTGGTAGTTGGGGCAGGGGAGGGAGGAAAGCATATTTTTCATTATACACTCTATTGTACTTTTTGCATTGTACCAAATGCACGGATTACCTAGTCTCAATAAATTAAATAATTTCTTTAAAATAAAAAACAAAGAATTCTTGCTTTGCACAATGGGCCATGTTATCATTAATTAAAAAAAAATACCATTGTCTGAAGTCATCTGGTTGGCTTTGTGGGTATTGTTAAATATGGACAGTTTATGGAGGATGTGAAACTGAGAATACAAAACCACACGCCCAGACAAAACTCCTATCATCTTAAGTGCAATCCTTTTGGAACTGGGTACAAAATGTCCAAATCAACTCAGTTATTTAAAGAGGCAATGGACCGATAAATTAGAAATATTTATTTCTAAATGGGCATTGGTAGAACCCATTGGTAGAACAAAAAGCATTTATTTTTTGATCCCAAGAACTTAACATTTTTTTAAAGATTTTTTTTTTCCCACTGTATAAAGGGTTTGGGGATATCAATGTCAAAGCTTTAAAGACCGAAGACAAACACTTTTCTATTTCTACTCTTAACATCACAAATTCTGTAAAGGTGGGTTAAATTGGGAGTTAAAATGTTTGGTGTTCTCTCACATGAAAGAGGAATAGCCTAAGTAATCTTGTCTATACCCTTTTGATCTGACAGATAATGGTTCTTAATCTGGAGAGAAGGAGAACAGACTTCTACCAGATTAGAATTAAAGCTATGGACCCTCTTTTCAGAAAAATGTACGTACACATATGAACAATGTCAAAGTCTGAACTGGTCCATGAACTCCCGCTGGGCCATGGACCCCAGACTGAAAGCACCTGCTATGGATCATTCCTCTTTCCTGACACCACACACAGACCTGTCTGCCAATGGACTCAGGAGCTATTGGATGATTATAAGGCAAAAAGCTCACATCAGGGTCCCATCTTAAATTTTTCCTAAACAAACTGAGAGCTCTTTTCATTCCCATACTGGATACCTAAACTATATACCTAAACTATATTATTCAGACTAAGCTGGTAATAACATACTACTACTAAAAAGAATTAATATATATACAAAAGTAAGAATGATTTCCAGCACATAACTGGTGACAAATAAAATTCATCTATGGTCATAAACTATGTATTATTCACATACAGACACTCACCATGCAAATGTAAAATCCAAATGACCATGATGGTTTTAAATCAGATCTGACCTTTAGACAGATCACATCACGGATCCCTCAGATGGGATGCTCTTAGGAACTCACCTGCCTTCCATATGAGGTCAGAGAGGATTCCCCCAAGTGCTAGGGTTATACAGACATGAAAAAGAGTGACATTCAATGTTCATGCCTCTGTGACCCAAGGACCCAGGCCTGACAATTGCATTGAACTCTTCCTCCCCGAAAGTGAGGGACACCAACCAAGGTCTGCAGGATTCTGGGAGAAACCAACTGGAGCCCTTGAGTGTGTCTACAATCCTCTTGAGACCCCTCTGGGTCAGTTCTGAAGCAACATAGGTCCTCTTGCTCCAGGCCCCCTCAGCCAAGACCTTGCAGCCCCAGGTCTCTCGGGCTATCTTGGGCGGCCACAGCTCTGGGGCTGCATTTCTCCTGAATCTTCGCAATCACAGAGCTGTGCTTCTGGATCCACCTCCATCCCCCAACCTGATCTCAGCTCCAGTATCATCCTATTTTTCTTAGAGTCATGTTTGTTTTTGAACGTCTGGATCCTCATCTCCCCAGGAGGAAACTCAGCCTTTCCTTCACAGACAGATCTGATTTTAAAAATAAATTGCTGGGAAGTAACACAGCTGTGGACAGGCTGCCACCATTCCTTCCTGATGCTATTCCCCTGATTTGGAGAGTAGAGACAGCTTTGGGGCTGGAGCTGGGTGTGGTGGGAAAGGGAGGAGACTGCCGGCATGGGGCCCCCACAGAAAGAGACCAAGAAGGGCCCCCCCGCAGGAACAGCAGGGAGGGGGTCCGAAGTTGGGGGTCTGCCAGGGGAATGAGAACCGGATCTCCAGTGCTCTTGGTTGACAGTTCTGGGCTCGTTACCCGTTTTTGCACCAACAGAGCAAGGAGGCAAAAACCAGTCTCCAAAAGAGCCGGGGAAGGGATCAGGGAGGGGCAGAAGGCTATCAAAACCCTGTCCTGACTTCGAGAAAGGCCAGGAGGCTCTGAGGGGCTCCTCTCTCCACAAAGAACCCAAGGATGAGGGGAGCGGGCCCTTCACTCTGGGAGGGGGCATATAGATATGTCTACACCAAGTAACCATGGCCTGGGTCCGGTGGCATCTTTCCGCCAGTCACATTCCTGTCAGCCCTAAGAAGGCAATGCCCACAAGGGGAATGCTCTGGAAACCTTTTTGACTCCCTGGCTGTTACTCTCTTTTCCTCCCACCCCCAGGCCCTGTGTCTTCCTCTGTGGTAGCTCTTGTCTTATTCTACTGTAATATTTCCTTTCCTATTTTATCTTCATTAGACTGGGAGCTCGTTGAAGGCCACAAGTTGTTCCTTTCTGCATCCACGGTGCCTAGCATGGGACCTGGTATTTAGTGGGTACTCAGCTAATGCTTCTGATAGGATTCAGGTTGATAAAAATGTGTGTGTTAATTAACAGAGGCAATACAGCTGGAAAAGGATGGCAGGCCAAATTTAGAAAACTGCGCATTCTGGGCTAGGCAGTTTGAACCTTCCACCCTGGCAGCAGCAGCACTAGGTGTCTAAGCAGCTGGGTGGCGGGTATTTGATCTCGCTCCATCTGGGTATTCATCTGTCACCACCTCCATACCATCTGCTGAGTGCTTTCTTGGGGATAATACATTGATTGCATGATAGCATTTTTTCCTCCCAACCACCATTTGTGGTAGGATTATTTTGATCCCCATTTTACAAATGGGGGAAGAGAGCCAGAGAGATTATTATGTAAGTTGCCTGAGGACAAAGAGCTGCCATGAATTAAGTCCAGGGCTGTCATCATATCTTGACTGATTCCAATCCATGGTCTTTACACTATTTCTTTTTTAAGACAGGGGTCTGACTATGTTGCCTAGACTGGTCTCGAACACCTAGACTCCAGCTATCCTCCCGCCTCGGCCTTCTAGTGTGATCTTAAAACATTATACTGCCTCCTGCCCGCCTCATGCTGGCAAGGCCTGAGAAAGAAGGGAGGTAACTGTGGATGGTGGAAAATACACAACTGATTATAATGGGAGACCGACTAGAACAAGGAGGAGCAGAGGGGAAAGCCAGCCTGAAATACTGAAGAGTAAGGGATCGATGTCTACATCTTATTTTCAATTTTTCTGAATGTTTGAAAGTTTGAATTAAAAAGTGGAGGACAGGCTCGGCGCCTGCGGCTCAAGTGGCTAAGGCGCCAGCCATGTACACCCAAGGTGGCGGGTTCGATTCCAGCCCAGGCCTGCCAAACAACAATGATGGCTGCAACCAAAAAATATAGCCGGGCATTGTGGCGGGCACCTGTGGTCCCACCTACTCGGGAAGCTGAGGCAGGAGACTCACTTGAGCCCAGGAGTTGGAGGTTGCTGTGAGCTGTGATGCCACAGCACTCTACCCACGGGGACAGCTTAAGGCTCCTGTCTCAAAAATAAATAAATAAATAAACAAATAAATAAATAAATAAATAAATAAACAAACAAACTGGAGAATAAGCTCGGCGCCTGTAGCACAGTGGTTAGGGCATTGGCCACATGCACCTAGGGTGGTGGGTTCAAACCCGGCCCAGGCCAGCTAAGCAACAATGACAATAACAACAAAACAACAGCCAGGTGTTGGGGTGGGCAGAGGCTGAGGCAAGAGAATCACTTAAGCCCAAGTGTTTGAGGTTGCTGGGGGCTGTGATGGCACAGCACTCTACTGAGGGTGACATAGTGAAACTCTGCCTCAAAATAAATTAAAAAAATAAAAGTTGGAGGGCAAAAAGGTAAGTCTAACATTTCAGATCTAGGTGAAGTCTAGAGGAGGGACTTGGATGAGGGAGAAGAAAATATAAAGCAGAAAGCAAGAAAGAGAATTTGGGGCTGAAGGATTCCTAACTATGCTAAAACCTCTCCAAAAATGGATTCGCAGAACCAGGACTCTACTGTTAAGGGTATTATGCACACACTTGCACTGTTATTCCCAAGAATTCACCTAGGGACTTTAATGTACTAATTTTCATATATTAATCATTACATTAATATGCTATCTTCTATGCATAATGACACTTTTTGGTAATGAAGGAACGAAAACATCAATGGAAGGAGGGTGACTAACAGTGCAGTTTTCAGAGAACTAAAACACTAACATTTTTAAAAGATATTTTAAAACTTCTTGATAAATAAATAACCTTTCCCAGTGTTGCTCACAAAGGCATTTGTGTTCTTGAACAAGGGTACCTCTTACTAAATGCAATACATGATCATTTCACTATATTCTCCCTTTTTAAAGTTGTTATGCCTTTTTTTTTGCAGTTTTTGGCCAGGGCTGGGTTTGACCCTGCCATTTCTGGCATATGGGGCCGACGCCCTACTCCTCTGAGCTACAGGCGCTGCCCAAGTTGTTATGCTTTTAATGGGAATTATCCACATATATAATGAAAGTTATTATAAGGCCAATTTTTGCTGTTTTTCAGAGTATTTGTATTAGGCTACAAAGTTTAAATAAAGATAAGCATGGGCAAAAATACTCTCCAAACAAACTAAACCCCACAAAAAATAGCAAAGGTATAAAAATGAAAAACTGTTTTCATTGACAATTACTAGTAAGAATTTCAGTATTTTCCTGAGAAGTATTAAAGACTTAGATACAACACTAGGCAGTGAAAAAGAGAAAATAGTTATGGACGCCCAACAAAAGAGGATTCGCTTAACTATTTCAAAAGATCGCAGTAGCACTCAGTGTGACACTTAGCTCTGACCCAAAGCTTTGAGCAGTGTTTCAGGGGCAAGTGGTACCCAGGACTAGAGCCTAGAGCGTTCCAAGGTCAAATCACCTGGCTACGCAGAAACCCAAGTGCTAGGGAGCGGAAGGGGCAAGTGTAGATCATGGTACAAACATCTAGAAAAGAAACCTGAAGAAAATTTTGTTAACAGAGTCTAAGTGAGGGCCACACAGAGGTTATAAGAAATGATTGGAGGGTTTGGCGCCTGTAGCTCAGCAGCTAGGGTGCCAGCCACATACACCAGAGCTGGTGGGTTCAAATCTAGCCCAGGCCTGACAAACAACAATGACAACTACAACCAAAAAATAAAAAAAATAAATAGCCAAGCATTGTAGCAGGTGCCTGTAGTCCCAGGTACTTGGGAGGCTGAGGAAAGACAATTGCTTAAGCCCAGAAGTTGGAGGATGCTATGAGCTATGATGCCACAGCACTCTACCCAGGGTGATAGCTTGAGGCTCTATCTCAAAAAAAAAAAAAAAACCCAAAACAAAAAAAGTATGTACATTAAATATACGTGAGAAATGAAAAGTAAAACAGATCAAGATAAATCATTTGAGGAATTATAACAAAGAGTTAATGTCTTGATGAAATAAAGCGGTCACATAAATTAGTAAATAAATGCTAATACATGTACACATAGCACGTCCCAAAAGAGAAAATATAGTCAGCAAAGAAACAGATAAGAATACCTCAACCATCCTGGTAATCAAAGAAACACAATCACCCCAACTTTTGTGGTTCAGCTTAAAATTTTTCAACTTTGTGATGGTGCAAAACTGACAGGTCTTCAGTAGAAGCAGCACTTCACGTAGCTATACAACCATTCTTTTGTTCACTGTTAGTACAGTATTCAATAAATTACACGAGATATTCAGCATCTGATTATAAAATAGGCTTTCTTGTTAGATGATTTTGTTCAATAGGCTATGTAAGTGTTCTGAGCATGTTTAAGGAAGGCTGACTAAGGTGTTGGATGGGTTGAGTGTATTAAATGCATTATTGACTTATGGTATTTTCAACTTACAATGGGTTTATGGGGTCGTAACCCCTTCGAACAGTATGTGTATATATAATGGTCATGCTGGCCAGAGCCAGAAGCAGTAAGCATGCTCAAGTACTCTTGGTGGCAGAATAAAAGCTATTAAAAATAAATGCGATCACATTTATTGGATCATAAAAGTTTTCGTACTCTTTAAATTAGTAATTCTTTTTCTGAGAATTTATCCTGGAGAAATAACTCTTAAAGGACAGTCCAAAGACAGGTGAGGGCTCCCAAGATTCTCAGAGAGGGATCCATGAGTTCAAAACTCTTTTCATAATAATACTAAGAAATCGCTTGTCTTTTTTACTCTCATTCTCCCAGATGGGTACAGTGGAGTTTCCCAGAAGCTACACCATTGCTCTGATAGTTAATAGAAACTATCTGTGTGGGATGGTGGAAATTGGAGATGATCTTTCACCTTATTTTCATACTTTCAATAAACATTCCACATGGGCAAACTGTAATTCATAAAGCCTTGAAGAGACCTGACAGAATCTCTCAAAAGCACTGATTGCCATTATCACTCACATCTGGCAGAAACCCCAATTTGGACAGAGAATATCTATATGAGAGAAGAAAAAACTACACTAGGAAATTCAACACAGATTAGGAAGGAATAAAGATATTCAATCAGAGGGCCTTAGCACAGGGCAAGGATGCCAACCAGATGAATGCAGAAGTCAGCACCAAGGGGTGGGGAGGATCCCCAAAGCCCTCTGTGGAAAGACAAGCTTCTCAGCTCTGGCTGCCTGGACCCACCTGACGCTGTTTAAGAAACTGCTGATGGCCAGGCCCCATATTCTAGAAATTCTGGTTTTATTAGTCTATTGAGGGCCTGAGCATGGGAATTTTTTTTTTTTTAAACCCAAATAATTCTAGTGTGAAACCAGTTTTAAGAACTGTAACTATAGGCTGGGTGCAGTGGCTCATACCTGTAATCCCAGCATTCTGGGGGGCCTTGGTGGGTGGACTGCCTGACCTCACAGGTTCAAGATTAACCTGAGCAAGAGTGAGACACCATCTCTAAAAATGGACAGGCATTGTGGCTGGCACCTGTAGTCCTAGCTACTCCAGAGGCTGAGGTAAGAGAATCACCTGAGCCCAAGACTTGGAGGTTGCTGTGAGCTATGATGCCACAGCACTCTACTGAGTGAGACTCTGTCTCAAATAAAAAAAAAGCATAACTGTAAATGATGAAAGATACCAAAAAGTTATTTTTCCCTTCCAAATAATATATTTTGATAGAATATGAACCATTGCTCTATATTTTATTTGTTCCATTCACATAATTTGTGGCTCTGCCTTCTTTAATTTTCAAACTCAAAAGAGGGAATAGTAAATTTTCCAACTCATAAGGCACATAAGTAATCAATTAGCGTTAACTTGGACCATTCTAGTGAACAAGGCAGAGTTTAAATAACAGCATCTCTATTTTATGATAAGGCGGCCCAGGAAGCTAGAGAGCTTTGCAAAAAGCTGTCCAGCAAAGCTGGGTTAAACCAGGAATGGATTGGAATTTCAGGCCAGACCATCTGACCACATCAACAGCCTTTGGAAGGTCTGTCTTGCATTTATCGGTTTGGGCTAGACAGCTCAGAACACGGAGACCAGTGAGATCAAACAGGGCCAGGACTGCAGGAATTCGGAGAGGCTGACTCTGGGACAGGACTTCCTGTGGCTCTGCCCCAGTGACTGTGCCCTAACCTCTCACAGCGGCCTGGAGCAGCAGGAGTGGAATTTGGCCCCACCAGAGCAGGAAAGTCCCATGACCACTGGGCTTTCTACACATAAAGAGCTTAAGAATATCCTCCAGGCCACACCACGAGTTCCTCCTGTAAGTCTCAAGTTCTTAAAGTTTCCCAACTAGAACTGCCTTTGCCTGGAGGGACCCATTAAACCTCTGCCTGGATTTCTCCAGATGATGGCTGAACAAAAAACAAAACAGAAAACCAGGCATTTGGAAACACAGCACATGACACCCGCCAAGGACAGGCTAAGTTCCCACCAGCCCTGCCTGGGGCGCCAGCAAAGGAGGACAGCACAGTACCACACAGAGCTGCGGGGTACAGAAACCCGGCCCTGTTCTGTGTCCTCTGTCCCCTGGGACAAGGTTGCCTCAAACGCTATCATTTGGTTAACTGACCCCAATCCTTTAGGGATGCTGAAAAGCAGCCTTGTTAGCCACACAAGAATTCAGAACCCAGTCTCTCTGTGGACGAAACGAGAGAGACCCTGGTGGAAACAAACCTTTCCCTGGCCTCCCTTGGGGTCCCTCAGTGCGCTGTGCCTTTCTTGGGGCATTTTTCAGTTGGCCTTACATTTGTGTTTAGGATGTCTATCTTCCCCCCGCCCCCATCACAGACCACAGAAAGGCAGACGTGGTGTACTCTGCACCTCCGCATGGTGGGAAGCAAGTACATTTGCTGAATACAACAGAACTTCTTAGAGATGAAATTTTTAAAGTGGCATCAACCACCACTGAGCTGAGCAGCCGTTTGGAAGGGCATGCTGCCCAGTAGGTTAGTGGAGAGAGTTAAGGGGGCCACTGTGAGGTACAAGTGCAGGGGACAGGGTGGGGGTGCAGTGTCAACAGAGTGGACAGCTGCACAGCCAATGAGGGCATTTCAGAGCTGTTATCAGCAGCTCCTAAAAGGCGCTAGTACCCACTGTACACTCCCGAAATGAGTACCCAAGGAGTACCAGCTCAGAGGAAGGGACTACTGGTCACATCACAGCACCCCACCAACAGGCCCATCAGAGAGCATCTGGTTATCACTGACATCTGCCAGCCAGGCTCTGGTCTGCTCAGACCCCCTGATCATCATCTGAGAAACAGTGGGATCATAGCTTGGGGAGCAGGTTGAACTTCAATTTACCAATAATGTAACAGAATGCTCAGGAACACAAAGGACTTCACATAGTCTGAGGCGCAGGCAAGATGCCACTCAGGCATCCAGACAGTGGGATACTATCACCCTTGTTCTGTTTCCTTGACCTAAACTCATTCGTAATATGCTGTTCAACTATGTCACTAGATAAATACATGTACTTAACATTGATGTGATAAATGTAACTCTGCCTACTTATGAACAACTATCTTTGTTTATCTTGGAGGAACATACATAAGATCGTAAGGCTGAATAAGCATCCTTCACCATGAGGGAAAGGCGAGCTGCCCCCCCCCCCCACGCACCACAGACAAAGAAGAAATCAAATTACGCCAGTTTCACGGCACACGTTTGGGTCTGGGGAAACATGATTAGAAAAGCCAGAGACGCTTCTGAGCTTCATTCCAAAATGCAAACAGTGACATGGGCTACTTCTCCGCTCTCCCGCCCTCTCTAAAGAATAGAAAGACCCATTCTGACCTGGTAGAGCATACGTCCTTCTTTTTCAGCCTCTCAGCGTTCTCAGCCAGCCAGTGAATATCTAGCCTTTACTTGGATAGTGCCATGTCCCTTCATCGCGGTGAGGTCCCTGTTCTTATCTATTATTGAGCGTCTCTGAGCCACAGAGAGGAAATCGGTGCTGATGGTTCTCCAAGAATGCTCAGGCAGTCAGAGGCAGTGAGAAAAGACTTCCTTTTTTTTTTTTTTTAACTTTAGTTATCTCCTAATACCTTCACTCCCTTCCTTTCTGGATTTGAATCATTTTGTCACGCCATGGAAGAGCTTGAAGACACAGGAGTGAAACCCTGGTGCAGACACACGTCTAAGTCATTGGAACAGGCTTCCGCTTAGTTTAAAAGTACCAGGACTGTGAGGAGAGAGACACGAGAACCAGCCAACAGGATGTGTGTGGCTGGAGTTCCTGGCATGAAGTCTTGGCTTTCATGTTTATTTTTGGATGTATTTTTCTTAGCCCTTTGATGCAAATTTCTGGCCTGGGAAGTAACCCTACAGTAAAAGCTCTCGGAAGTTGCCAAAAGTCAGCACGGGTTTCTGACTTGGGAGAAGGAGGACCCCTTGGAGCTGCAGCTCCAGCTATTCCTTAGTGGAGGGTGCAGGGCCCTGCGCCTTAGCAGGTAGGCAAGGAGCTGCCTGTCTTCAGACAGGCCTCCAAGTGCCCGGCAGTACCCAGGTCCCACCTGAAATGCCAGTTCACCTGGAGAGCCCACCATGAATGCAAAAGTGAAACAACCTGAAATTGTTAGCACGTTAAATAAAGCTGTAAAACCCACCCGAAGGACCTCTGAGATATTTATTTATGTTCTGAGATATTACGTTTTAAGTATCTGGCTTTCACTTTTCTGACAGCGGCAGACAGATAGGAATATCAAGCCTATTCAAGCAGGAGCAGATGCCTCTGGAAGGCATATTATTCTAATACGGCTTTTAAAGCACATCAGCAGAGACTAACTTCCTGTCATTTCAACAGTTCTTACTTCCACATTAATGAAAGATTATTAATGAAAAAGGGTTTTTTCCCCTATGTATTCTAAAAAGGTAGTAAATAGAAATAACTAAAAAGCTTTCACAACTACCAACATATCTGGAATAATCTTATAGAAAAAAAAATTCTGAAAATTCGGGAATAGAATTATTTCTTCAACAGCATTCGGGGATATTCTTAGCAATATCCCTGCTTCCTAACTGCTTTCCCTGCTTAAGACAGAAACAGGCACCGTCTTATTTTTATTACTCAGTTTTATATCTCATAAAGCATGATACAGATGAATAATGTTTAGTTAACAATATTTACTGAGGCCACAGATCCTTTGGGGGAGTAAATGCTGGTGGAGCAATCCTATCCAAGCAATGGTTCCCTGTGACATGTTTTGCCTTGGTTGGAATAAAATCACAATAGAATGCCAAAGTGGTTTCTGGATGACAACTGTAGCTAAGAAACCACTTTTATTGTGACATGAGTCAGACTATAAATTTAAAATATTAGTTTTATTTTTAAGAGCTTTATAATTTTACCATTGTCTTTAAATTTCCACGGGATTCATTCTTCAATATGTCTTATGTTGAATATACTCACATACAGCTCACAATTTGAGCTTATTCAAAATAAAGGAAAATTTTTTTTGCCAGAATGATGTTCATGCAATACAAACACAGGTAAACAGGTGATAACCACTAGTTCTAGGGCCTCTCCGTAGCATCTTTTATGGTTTTGCCTCAGTTGCTACCTCAGTCATAGATTAGGGAATATTTATTTTATATATTTGTAGAGACTATGGAATAAATGCTTCTGGTCACACTTACAACAGTAAGTTTTTATAATATTCTGGGTCCTGCCCATTAGAAATACAATATAATAGACAATATAAAGCAAGAGATCTCTGGGATGGAACTGAATAGGATTTCAAAATCTCCCATGTGGTTCTCTGAATGCATACCTGCAGAAGTCTAGGAAACTTGCCTTTGCCCTGGAAAGGAGGGGGATTTGTGTTGCCATTAAAGTCCCAAGTATAGGCTCGGCGCCTGTAGCTCAATCGGCTAAGGCGCCAGCCACATATACCTAAGGTAGCAGGTTTGAATCCCCAGCCCGGGCCCGCCAAACAACAATGATGGCTGCAGCTAAAAAATGGCCAGGTGTTGTGGCGGGCGCCTGTGGTCCCAGCTACTTGGGAGGCGGAGGCAGGAGACTCGCTTGAGCCCAGGAGTTGGAGGTTGCTATGAGCTGTGATGCCATGGCACTCTACCCAGGGGGATAGCTTG